>JAQFVV010001696.1:0-51518 GCA_028023455.1 Epiperipatus broadwayi | reverse complement strand
ATCGTGGGTGCTATTACAAGTAAACAGCTTTTTTAAAAAGTTTTTTTAATTTACTTTTTCCATTTTGTTCAAAATTCTTGCATTTTCCCAATTCAAAACAGTTCATTTATAGATTTTTCCTTTTTATCCAAAATTCTTCTCTTTTCCACAATTAAAAATATATTCACTGATGGATGCATGGTCTGCTACTTTAGATACATGTTTTTTCTCTTTAATCATTATTTTTTGCTCTTTTTGTCTTTCCACATTTACATGTTATTTCATAAATGCAGTTTTTATTTTTTTTTTGTCATTTTCTATTTGGGTTTTATAGAGATTGGATTTCTTTGTAGTGTACTGTGGCTTTTGAAAATAGTTATGATATGCTGATTGCAGATTGTTTGTTATTCTATATATGGGTACCCTACAGTAATTATAATTGTTTTTTTCCTTTTGATATATATGTATTTAAGTTTTTCTTAATGATAGTGGATGGATATCCATTTTTCATGAAATTTTGTTCTAAGTAATACTTTTTTTTTTTCCAAGTCACTGATTTTTAAATAAACTTCTGCTATTTCATAATAAAAGTATAACACCAATTTTTTAGGTTTCCTAAGAATTTTGGCTATGCTCATGGATATTCTGAAAACTGGTTTTGACTTTGTCATGAGGGAATTTTATCACAAAAACATCTAAGACTGCTAATTTTTGTTTTATTTTTAATTCTGTTGTGTATTTAATTGAAAGGGATATGTTATTGATCTGTGTTCAAAATGTTTGTAATAATGCTTCATGTGGTCATACAACAAATATATCATGAACACAAGGAAGCCAGGTATTTAATTGGAGATGGAGTAACATATATTATTTCAAATTTAAGCCTCACATTTTATGTAAATTTTGAAGGTGTAAGATTAGGGTTACGTAAATTTTGAAGGTGTAAAATTAGGGTATGACTTAAATTCAAAGCGAATATTTTAATATCTTATTTCTGCCAATTTCCTACTACCCAATAAATGCATTTTTGCTTTATGCATGTGCATAGTATTATGATCGTTAATAGCAGCTTATTCAGGGATTCCTCTCTTGCACTTTCTTTTAATTCCTATTAAATCATTTTTATATTTTTTTTCAATTTTAAAATCCTACCATGTGCATAGTATTGCAGTTTTACACTTTTTTTTTTAGTTTCTATTTAAGTAAATTTAAATGTTTATTATTTTTCAATAATTATTGTAAAATCATTTTTATATTTTTTTCCAATTTTAAAATCCTACTGCAGTATAAACTTAAGGGCAGCCTAAATTCGAAATAATACAGTATTTATGTCTGTGGTTTCAAGTTCTTCCATATATATATATATATTGCTGATCTTAGGTGACTGGTGATTTTGTTGGAATGATTCTGCATTATATTAAAGTATATTGCTGTTATGCAGAATGTTAAGAGTTTCTATTATTTTGTCAATAGTTAAACATATAAATTGGATATAAAATGCTATTCATAAATTTTCAGACAAATATCTATTTTTTTAACACAATAAATCCAACAATAGCATAACCAAGTCCATTTTTCAAATAGAAAGATTCAAAAATATTTAAATTGACTCATATTTTTAATTTGATAGCCATCCAAGCTAAATGCTTCCCGATTTTTTTTTTTAACTGGCTAATAAAATAATCGAAACCCTTTGTATTAAAACACATTTTTTGCAGTTTAATTTAAAGCATTAAGAACATCCATCCATTAGACCATCTTTTGAATTAGCAAGATTAGCATATTCATAAGTGTTTTGTAATCTAGAAGGCAAAAAGATAAAAATCTTATTTATGTTTTTAATCTGCTAAAATTAAAAATTCTACTAAAAAATCTGTATTGCACTCATAAACTTTCCCAAAGGCTATTATCATAAATTTGAAAACTAAAGTGGAAATAGTTGCACATCTTTGTTTAACAGTAGTTTCATTTCAAATTTTTCACATTTTTTGCTATCAATAATGAAGTTTTCTTCCATTAATTGTGATCAAATGCCTTTACTAACTAATAATAGTAGTATATAAATCACACCTTTTGCTTCTAATGAAAACATGACTGTAGTTAATGAATTTATAAAATCTTATTGAGTTCAATTATCATTCAATTATAATTGTAAGCAACATATTCGATAAAATCTTTCAAAATTTCTATTCTTATAGATAACAATGATTTTCCATGGTTACTATTGCTTTTTTTTCCCCATTATTTTTAATTCAATTAAATTATAACTTCCAGAAATGCTTAGAATAATAGAGCTGCAACTGCTACCAGGCAGGTCCCCAGGTAGTGGATAGGGGATTGGCCTCCAGATATGGAGGTCAGCCGCGAATAAGTATCCGGGCAATATAAGCAGTCCTGAACCAACAGCGGCAATGCTAACAGAGTGTGGAGGATCATAAGGGTGGCCCCTTATGTTTCCAGCTAAATACCACAAAAATCCAATGATGACATTGTTCCAAGTTGAGTTTCTGGCATCATAGCCAGAAGCCATGGCAATGGAAACAGCAGTATTACCATTACTGGCCTAAGGCAGAAGATGAGGACATCGGAAAAGCTTGGTACCAGAGATCTATGAGCATGGATGCAGCATCTTTAATGGCAACAGCACTGCAAATACTTGGAAAGATGCTTGTTTTCTATCTGAGTTACCTATGATGGGTTTCAGTCAGCAAGGGCATGCAGCTGTAAAACCAGGATCTTGCCACACAAACTATGTGATGCAGAAAAATTTCAGATCGAGATCATGCTAGGACACCCTGTAAGCGATGCGCTGGGGCCTTGCCTGACCCCACCAAGAAGCGGACAAGGGTTACCAGGGTTACCATATCATGAGCAGATACGATTAAAGAAAATAGCTTAGAGGAGTAGAAGGATGAGGAGTGAAAGAAGGATAAAAGGTCACTCAATCAGGCTGACTGTCGGTACTCTCAATGTTGGCACCATGATTGAGAAAAGCAGTGAGATTGTGGACATGATGATAAGAAAAAAAGTGGACATTGTGGCAGTTCAAGAAACAAGGTGGAAAGGTCAAAAGGCAAGGGAATTGGCAAGTGGCTTCGAACTATTTAACTGTGTTAATGATTCCAGGAGAAATCGTGTTGGAATTATATTGAGCCCAAATTTAAAACATAAGGTATTGGAAGTTACTCAGTATGTTGATAGGATTATCTCAATGAGAATTACTGTAATTACTGTGCTTAGTGTGTTTGCTCCACAGTCAGGTTGTGATGAGGAAGAAAAGGATTAGTTTTGCGATGGGATGGATGACATTTGGGGTTCAATTCAACAAACAGATAGAGTTTTCCTATGTGGAGATTTAAGTGGACATGTGGGCAGAGAGAACAGTGGGTTAGAGAGAATCCTGTGAAATCAGGAAATTGGGAAAAAGAAATAAAGAAGGGGATAGAATAATTGATTTTGCTGTTTCAATGAATATGGCACTATTGAACACCTTCTTCAAGAAAACCCCAAATCAAAAGATCACTTACATGAGTGGTGGAAGAGAATCCCAAATTGATTATATCATGTATAGATGAACAGGCCTAAAAGAAATACAGGATTGCAGATTATTCCAGAAGATGCTATAGGTCAACTGCATAGACTTACCATGCCATGCAAATCTCATAGGAATTAAACTGAGTCCCAGAAGAGGCATCATCAAGATCAAATGATGGAAACTTGGGGATGAAGCCTGCAGAAAGCAATTTATTGACAAATTGATGAAGGTTGAGAACAAAGAAGAAAAGGAAGATCTCTGAACAAGAGCAGCAAACAACATTCATCAATTGGGGATCAAATTATAGGCCAGACATTGCGAGTAATAAAAGACTTGGTGGTGGAATACAGAGGTACAGGAAGAAATTAAGAATAAGAAAAAAGGCCACAAAAGAATGGGACAAAGACAGAGAGGTGAATGGTAGAGTCAAATATAATGAAGCAAAGAAAGCTGTTGCCAAAGCCAAGTCTGATGCATACTCAGACTTATATGAAAGATTAGAGAAAGAAGGAGTTAAGAAGATTTTGCACATTGCAAAGCAATGAGACAAGAATGATAAAGATACTTATCAAGCAAATCAGATAAAAGACTTTAACAATAAGATGTGCAGCAAGAACAAAATCACAGCTAGATGGTAGCAATATTATGGGCACCTACTAAATGAAGAAAACCCACAGATTTGGATCCAGTTTTAGAGATCAGTAGGGAAGAAGTCAGATGAGCAGTTAGAAAAATGAAGTGTGGAAAATCAGTGGGACCAGATAACATCCCTGTAGAAGTGTGGAAGGGATTGGGAGAAGAGGGAATCACCTTTCTGACCTAACTTTTTTAACAACATTTTGGTCACAGAGAATATGCCAAATGAATGGAGAAGCATTTTTGTTCCAATCTATAAGAACAAAGGAGATATTCTAGACTATGGTAATTGCCGAGGAATAAAACTGATGAACCACACAATGAAAATATGGGAGAGAATAATAGAAAATTGGCTACGACAGGAAATAAATATCAGCGAGGAACAGTTCAGCTTTATGCCAGGTATAGGAATCACAGATGCAATCTTTATACTATGGCAATTTATTGAAAGACACAGAGAAGTCAACCAAGGAATTGTTCTAATATTCATTGACTTGGAAAAAGCATTTGACAGAGTGCCTAGAGTTGAATTTTGGAGATATCTCAGGGAAAAGTTGGTTTTAGAAAAATACATCCACCTAATCCAAGATATGTATTGAGGATGTCAAACCAGTATGAGATGCAGTTCAGAGAAACACTCATTTCAGGTGAAAGTGGGTGTGCATCAGGGATCAGCTGAGGCCCCTACTGTTTAATATCATCATCGATGTTCTAACAGAAGATATCTGCATAAAAGCACCCTGGAGCATGATGCATGCTGATGATGTTGTGATTGCAGCCAAAGACATCAAAGAAGCTCAGGATGGAATAGAAGAATGGAGGAAAGCACTGGAGGAATGAGAATTAGCAGAAGAGGGAGCATTATGTTAGAAGGAAAGAAGTTACCTGAGGCTGAAAAATTTAGATATCTCGGCACCTGGATGAATAAGGATGGCTGGAGATGTTGTGAGGAGATCAAGCTGGATGGAATAATTGGAGAAGGGTCTCTGGGATACTCTGCATTAGAAGAGTAGGAACAAGACTGAAAGGGAAAATTTATAAAACTGTGGTGTGTCAGCACTGATGTATGTAGTAGAAACATGGCCGACCACTAAGAAATTAGAGGATAAGATATAACTGGAATGCTTAGGTTCACCTCAGGTTTAACTATAAAGGACAAGGTGAGAAATGACATAATACGAGAAAATATGATGGTGAGGAAAATCAGTGACAAAATGAAAGAATCAAGGTTATGGTTGGTTTGGATATGTTAAGAGAAGAGAAGAAAATTACATTGGAAGGAATATTATGAATATGGAACCACCAGGGAAAAAGCCAGGGGTAGGCCCAAGACCAGATGTATTGACTGAGTGAAGAGGGACCTGCATGAGATGTCACCCAAGGAGGAGAAATGGCTTCAGACTGAGGAATCTGGAGACATGATACCAGTGCTCCACTTGAAGTGGGATTAAACAAACTGTGAATTATAGTTGTTTTGAAATTAACACATCCCTAATCTTATTTCAAATTTTTACATACAGCTGTTTTAATTTTATTGAATTGGATTTTTTAATCCAAATCTATATTAATATTTTTTGGATAAAAAACTGTCTATTTCTGTTCTTTTTTATCATCATTCACAAAGGATTCCAAAACTATCGCCATCTGTTTGAAGTATCATTTTGCGGATTATATGTATATGTTTCTTTTAAGTGCATTGTTTTCAATAATGTTGAACTATCGCTTATTGTTCCAAGAAAAAAAAGATTTTTAATAGTGTTAATGTAATTACTATCTTAGAAAACTTAAAAAAATTTTTCTCTGAATTTTTTAAGTCTGTTGGAACATAAGCATTAAAATAGTTTTCTGCACAATTATACTAATCAGTTTTTATTATCATTATTTTTCATTGATATATCTAGGAATTTTAACTATAGAAGATATCAAATTGGAGCTTGCATTAAATTCAACATATGCAGTCTCTTTTCATTTAATGATCTTTTCTTTAAAAAAAACCAAAACAACAACTTGTAGTTATTCATATATACAATTAAATTTCCTTTCTCTAGAAGATGAGTTTTATTAAAAGCAGTTATTTTAGTCTTAACTTGATAGTTTTATGAACACACAATGTATATTATTATAATTTGGTGGAATGGCATGAAAGGTCTATGATGATCAGACTTTAAATTAACTTATGTGACTGAAGATAGTGATTTAATAGAATGTAGATTAGATTCTATCAAAAATAGTACCTAGTCTTTGATAAACCAATATCTTATCCCAAAAGGTATCATGAGATATTTTTGGTTAGGCATACAATATTGGTTTTCATAAGTAACTTATAACTGAAAGGTCATTTTCTATTTACTACTTTTGAGCCTCATCTATGACCTGTGTCTTGTCTATTTATTTTTTTCCCAATACAGCGGAGTCATGATATCTGCAATGTTTTGTTCCAACTTTTCCCCTTCTAACATCATATATTATTTATAGTAAGTGGCATTTTGTTGATAAGCTTTAATTATAATAGAAGACATATTGCTTGCTAAATTGCAAGTGTGCAGTACGTTTCACTATGCTCATGCACACATATATATAACAGATGCTTTTTTATGTGTATACTATGTTTAAGCATATTTTAAAAAAATAGTGTACACTGTACTTAATAATAAATTAAGAGGGCACATTTACACACATATTTACTGTATGTGTGTTTACTCATTCATATTAATTTAAAAAATAATAAAAAACTTACTATACTATATCATGATTTTTTAAATAAGATGAATGTAATAACCATGCTCTAAATATTTTTTCTTTCAATACCTTTTTTCCCAATGGAAATGCAATAGTAGTTTTATTATCAGCAAACTATAGCCTCTAATTATTTTAATATTTTTAAAGTCCGTATTGACTTTGGAATCTGTATTGTTATCCCTACTTCCCAGGATGACTCTTCATACTAAGTTTTCTAACAGAATACAAGAATGAGTCACAATTCTTTTCACCTGCCACTATTAAATTGATAACTTTCATTTTATCACTTAAGAAAGATACTTGACAAAATGTTTTAAATTTTACAAACTTTTAGCTTTATGCTCAGAAAACATTATTTTGTATAATACTGGACCACATCACTCTTCGAAGCATTAAAAATGAGTATATGCTTTCAACTTAATCTGAAGAAACATTATTAATAAACATGTTTATGAATTACTCCAAAATGAAAAAATGGTTGCTGCCTTATTATAAAAATTATGAATTTTAATGTTTTCATTTTTTTGTTTATATTTTTTTTGTATACACCTGGGTCTCGTTTTATGCGGTAGATAGGTTTCTCAGAAAATGCACACATAAGAAATCGCACAAAAATAGACTTACCTTGAAAAATGGGGGATACGTACTGTAATTTTCAAGAATCACATAAAAGCAAAGCGACAACGTAAAATTTCTTTAAAATTCACATAAAAAAAAAAGGAAATAAAATATGACTAATAAAAAATTTCAAATGTGAAAAAAATTGATACAAGACAAACTTTTTTTTACTTTTTTTATTAACTACAGTATTTAATTTTATTCAAAACAATATATTTTTATGCGTAATTTACATTTTTTTTTTTATACATGTACAGTATTTTAATCATTATTGTTATTTGAAGATATGCAGGTTCATTTGTGAACTAGTGAGACATCAGATTTATCACAAGAGGAAATACAGCTAGTGCCAACTTCATTTTTTTTAATTGTTCTTATAATACACTCACCCAAACTAAAATGTTTTCCAATTGCTGTTGATCCTTCCATTTCACTAAACAATCTAAAATTGAAATTTTTGTTTCCAAAGAAATTCATTTTCTTGGGTGTTTTTTCCTCTACATTAGGGTAAACTAAAAGTTTAAAATAAAAATTAGAACTTAGATTTATGATAACAAAAAGACGCCTACTCATCACTATTGGGCAAAATTTAATTAAAACTAACAATTAAAAATTAAATTCTTATTTTTGTCTTTAATTTTTTAATTTCCAATTCTGTTTAAAAATCAATTTTCACAGTTTCGCATCTCATTAATTTCAGATCACGTAATTTTTAAATTGTTAATTATAATTAAAAATCAGATTTTAATTTTTAATTGTCAAATTTAATTGTGCCCACCGCTGTTACTTACATTTTAAAAATAAACTTGTGGACACTAAATGATTAATTGATTACGTACTCTTTTTTTAAAAAGCAAAAATAGAATGTGATTTAAAATGCGAAAACAACAACATGCATAGTATAGGCATCTATAACGTTTGAACACATTTTCATTATAATCTTGTAAAATTTAATGTGTGTATATAAAATGGGGAAATCCTGATTTTAAGTGAATTATGAACTTCTTTATTGCATAAAATCTATTACCGTACTATTATAAAGTGCTGAAAATATTGAAATTATTAGATAGAGGTCGAATTCTGATAATGTGCTATTACTTTAAATATGACGTGTAAGTGCGCAAAATTTATAATATTTAAAGTAATAGCACATTATTGGAGCTCGACTTCTGATTTAATAATTTTTATCACATAAAAGAAAACTGCATACAAATATATTAAGAAGAAATATGAATCGCATAACTTCAAAATCGCATTAAAAAAATCCACATAAAATGAGACCTGGGAGTACTTTATAACTGAAGTAGTGTATACTGGTACACTACATATCACAGCTTCACTGTATATTCGCTTTTGCTTTTACCATTTGGCTTAAATAAAGATGATTATATATTTCCTTAATTTTATTTTTATATTTATTTGTTCATTTCTTAAGTTTATTTTGAGCTGAATACATTTGAGTCATTTTTGATTAAATTCATTTTAAGTGTTTTTAGCACAAAAGCCTACAATATGAAAACTGATGATTTAAATTATCATATTAAAAATGATACATTGTCTTTTTCAACTGTTTAATTGTGTAATGGCCATTTATTATTGAATTTACTCTGGTTTTATAGAATATACTATACAAATGTAATTCATTTATTGCATTGGCATTTTATTCCCCTATATATTGAAATTGTGTTTGTTTTTTGTTATCATTTGGTAAGCATAATTTTTTAATTGAATATTTTTATGTAATATGTAATGAAATATAAAAGGAATAAATTAACCTTTTTTTGTGGGAACTTTATTCCCATATTTTAATGGTTTTATTTTAACTTTTAAATAGATTAATGAAACAGTTTGTTTTCTTGCTTTGATTAAATTACAACTTTTGATTTGTTTTTATATATTAAATATATTTATTTTGTAGTTATGTATGACTTAGACAACAGTTTGATGCTTTTTAACTCTAAAATCATTGTATCAAATGAGGAATTTTAGGAAGAATAGTTTTATTGTTTTTTGGCATACATTTTTTTTTAGCATATGGCTGATCTACTATTTCATTGAATCATTTTTAACCTGTATCCAGTAACCTGGAGATCATATAATATATTGAATCTCGACATTTATTTCTAGTTGCTCTTCAACAAATTTTATTGGAATGAACAAATATGAAGAAAAGTATTTTATTTACTCTGTTATGAAAGATTTGGCTTATAAATATTTAGCAATTGATGTTAAATTGTAGATGATTCGTTGCTGAATTGAGACAACAATATTCTGTGGAATTTTAAAAAATTGAAATGTGTAGCATGAAAAATGTACTAGAATTGTGCTTCTTGAGATATGAAATGAATTAGTAATCTATCACACTGAAATATCTTTATTTTTTTTTATAGGGTGATCAATAAATATAGTTATTATCTTTTTTGAGAATAATTTTCATATAATAATTTTAAAATTCAGTGGGCTTATGAAAAGAAGTTGCCATTTCTATTAAGTATTAATTGATTTGGTATATAGTGCATTTAATATATTATTGCTAATTAACCCTGTACTATCTTAACTTGAATAGTGATACATTTTGAAATATTGTTTTAATTCTAAAAAAGATTTCTGAATTATTTGTGGTTTAAAGAGTAAAATCAAGCGTTGGTGGCCTTGTGGTTAGCATAGCTGCCTTCCAAGCAGCTGGCCCAGGTTCGCTTCCCGGTCAACGCTTTGACACATGAAAAAAAGAATAAAATCTAATGTGAAAGTTGTAAAGTGCTTATTGAAACCATGTTTAGTTCATGTTTATCTCTAAATTCCGGAGATTCCGTAACAAAGATATTTTGTGATATCTTTTTTCTTTCTTATTCCTAACTGTGTAAATCAGAAAGGAATTGTATTAATCAAGTTTTTTACTTTTTAATTTTCTATATGTAATGTAATGTTATCTCAAAAAAAAATGCTATCTTACTTTATCTTTGATTGAAGCAATGCACTTTCGTGATTTGGTGCAGCACATTTTTTCTTGGAGTTTCAGAATCATAGTGACAGGCTGCAGTCTGCCAAATAAGCATTGTTTACATGATAAGACCATATAAATATTCAAAAAATATTCTCATTATTTTCATCTAATATCATAGGAATTAATAAAGCATGAACATTTTGTTAAGACAATAGCATGGAAAAAAACTATTATATCATTATTTTTTGAGTCATTAAAGGAAGTCTTTCCTGGATAGAAAGCTTATAGCTTTCACTTTTGTTTTTTCTGCATATGCAGGTAGTATAAAATTTTTAGACCATTTGAAAAATCTGAATTACTGTTCATTGGATTTCATAGGATGAATCAGAATGCCTATTATTTCTAATTTTATTATAACAGAGTTTATATATCTCTAAAACCTGCACAGTATGTGTCAAGAGTATAGGTGTTATAGTATTTAATTGAAATTGGAAAAGAATAAAAATCTTTATGCTGTTCTTCCATAAAATGATAATCAGAAAATAATAATAAATTCTTTATGATAGCTATATAAATATCAATAATAATTTTACACATAAAAAGCCTTTTTCAGCATCTGGTTTGGGGCCCTTTTCAAATGATATATTTTATAGCTTTGCTTTATTAAAAATAAATAGTTAAGAATTAATAAAAAAATAAGCTTTTTTAAAATTATAGTTATTTATCTGAAGACATTTTAATTTTTAATAATTAAAAACATATTGGGATATAGGAAATTCTAGTATTGATAGCATGTGTTACTATTTGATTATTACTGATATGATATCTTCAAAATAACCTTTAAAAAGACTTCTACTCTTAAGTAAATTATTTTTCCTGATAGGTGTTAATTAACAAGGTAAACTTTATCTCAAACTGTAAAGTTGAGATAAGAATATGTAGATACCTTGATAAAATTCTATTTATGTAATAATACAGTAGTAAAGAAGGGAAAACTCAAACTATGGCAGATACCACTAGTTCAGCAGACAGTTAAGTATATTATTTCATTTTAGTTAGTTTACATGTTAAAAATTTAGAAATAGTTTTAATATTGAATGCTAGTTTAGTTTGATATAAATGCACATACTTACTATTTTTAATTATTTTTTTATTGCATATAAATTATAAATATTATGTTATCAATATATAATTGAATGGTTTGTGGATGGAGAATTTATTTGATGATCTAGAACTGTGTACTTTGATCTCTAGTGCTCTTATCATTGCACTAAAACATACAGGCCACTATTTATATACTGTTATGTTAAATCACCCCACATGGCTAAGAAATTGGAATTATTTTCATATACTATTATGTTTGTTAGAAGATTGATAAGATTTACTTTGAGAAAATATTTATTTTTAAGCATTGAAAAGACTATATTTTATCATTAACAACTTTTACCATTATGTTTTTTTATTATTTTAAAAAGACTGACTGTCTTTTTTATCTGGATTTATTATTTATTTTTATTGGTCAGTTAATGGTTGGAAAAGAAAGATAATGTTTTTAAATATAATTTATTCCTTCCATTGCAATATAATTATCAAATTAAATCTTCTACTTGAAAGAAAAATTAGTAAATTGATTACAATGATTATATAAAATTGAACAAATAAAATAGGAAAATAGGAGCCTTTTATCTGTTGTTAGCCACTTAAACAAATCTTTTCAACTTCATCATTATGTGAAAGTTTGTTGTGTCAAATATTTCTCTGAATATTATTTTTAGAAAAATCCTTTTGCTCAAAATCTGTACTTAATAGAATGCTGCATTTTTGATATACTTTTCATTTCTTATTGAAGCCTGTCACTGAACTTGAATATTTTTATTCATCAGAAGAATAGCTCAGTTGGTAGATAGAGCATTAGCCTTAAATTCGATATTCAAGAATCTAAAGGTGCGAGTTCAACTTCTAAGCAAATATTGTCACTATGCATATAGTCCAGCAACACCTGAAGAAGAGGGGAGAATAATACTACTCAAAACGTTGTGTAATTACTAACCTGTATTGTCTATTTGTGTGTTATTACTAACAAGTTGTTTGTATTTGGAAAGTTTAAAATTTTCTGTACATTCAACATTCACTCATAAATGATGGAAATAGTCCAACATATCACATCTTTTGAATATTTTTAGTCTGACATTATATGGACTGTCCACTATATTTTAATACATATGAGGCAGAAACTATTTCCATCAAAAGCATGTTTTTTACTACCTATGACCTAATTGCTTGTTGTTATTTTTATTCCTAAAGACTTTTTTTTTTTTACTCAAGTCAAATTTCTGTTTATAATGCAATCTGTAAATACTCACCCTTCTCAGACCATCATTTATTGTTTTGGCTTTTATTTAGGGTAATCAAAGAATAGAAATTTTGAATTTACTGCTAGTAATCTGATATACTACTTAAGTTTAGGAAACAAAGTAGAATGATACTTATGAAGATATAATTTACATAATTCTTAACTTTTTAAAGTCTTTATGTAAAATACTAATGTCAACATTTTTTATAAGTTTATTTTAAGGCCTTTGAAGAGTACTTTCCATTATTTATCTATAATACTTTTTGCTTTGAGGCTAGATAGTCCCGTATTTACCTTGCTATGTATTAGCCTGAAGGCATACCACTCTAACCATCCGATCTTTAAGATAATGTCACCTAGTGATTTGTGGACAAATGTAATTGCTAAAATTTTGGGAGATCCCACAACGGTACTTACATATTAGTCCGGCGATGAGACTTCAGACACATGTTAGTCCGACAATATTTATTTGGAAAAATGATGACCTATAACTTTATTTACTGGAAATGATACAAATATCTACTAACATACACTTATGCTTTTTTATCTTCCACTATTTAAACTTAAATAGATTTTTTATTTTGAAAAATGGCCACCTATAACTTTATTTAATGGAAATGAAACAAATAAGTATTTACGATTATTGTGAGAAATTATCTTCCAACAAGTAAATTTTTAACACAAGTGGTAAGCAAACCAAAAAGAATAATAATATACATATATTTAAACATGCAATTCTGTCCATTTACAAAATGTTGTTTCTTAGCCATCATTGCTATCTCTCTTTTGACAATCCCGAATGAAATACCACTATTGTTTGGCCATAAAATTAGCAGCAAAACCAACATTTTAACTAATAATTTTCTTCTCATAGGAATAATATCTAATATTCACTTACAAAATTAATTAATTTTATTTTTAGAAGATTGTAAATATGTTTAATCGGTCTTTATACACATGTTTGTGCCAGCAACTTTCATCCACGACGAGACGGATATTTTTGATAACATATATTTTTAACAATTTAATAGTTCCAATTAGCACACCTGGTTTTTATCAGTAGTTAATTTAATATGGTCTACTTTATCCTATGTGGAATGATTGTTTTGAGGTTTTATTTTTTAAACATCTAATATCTTTCATTATACTACTACTCATAACCTCATATCAATGCTTTAGTTTTGTATAAAATTTCAACATTTAGGAAAATCATCATTTATTTTTTATGTGATAAATGTATATAAAGATGTTATTGTTTTCATTTGTCTATTTCATGGCTGTGAAACTTTTTTTAGTATTTTACTTGATGAGAGTGAATTTCAAAATGATCAATCATTGATAGTTGTCTGTTGAACTGACAACACTCATTTATAAATAGCAACCAATGAATGAATATCTATTGAAATTAATTTGAAAGCATTATTAACATGTTTTTATAGTCAGCTGTAAAAGGCTTCAGCATATATTTTTAATAAATGGATAAATAACAAAGGGATGAAATTTCATTAAAAAAAAGTTGAAAGTATTTGATAAAAATGACTCCTTTCTATACTAAACCCCAGGTATTGGAAAAGCATATTGATATTGATTGGATAATTATCCTTAAATGTTAATTGTGGATTTCAACATGCAAGTTTAGAAATGGCTGATTATTTCATCTTTTTAAAATAATATATTAAATAAAGTGTCCTTAGTTAAAGTCAACTGTTTCATATTACTAGAGAAGAAATAATACAATTAAAAATATGTTATGCTAAATATAAAATCACTTGTATATTTAATTAGATATTTAATCTTAATTAAAAATTGTTCCTAATGGTGTCCTGTTTATATAAATTTAAATTTTAAATCCAATTAATTGTAAATTAACAAAAAGTAATCTTTTTTTTTTTTTATCATGAATTTGATTTGTATTGTCTAACTAGTTATTTAAAATAGAATTAAACTTTATTGGTACAAAATGTTTTACAAGGTAAGCATTGATTTACACAGTATAATATGGAGATCTAAGATGATACACTGTATTTTTGTCCATAGCGTTTCCAAAAATTGATCAACCTGTGACAACTCAGAGCATTAGTCCATGAGATGATTAATTATTAAAAGTAAACTTAGGATACAATTAGGAATTATTTGTAATGTCTAGAGTTCAAATCTGAATAGCGTTTTAGGAGTACAATATTGAAAAATCTAATTTGCAGCAGATAAGTTGAGGAATAGGAAAACATTTGAGATAATATAAAATATGGGCTAAGTCAGTCTACTGTTCAGTTCTCCAGAATGGCCTTGAATATCCCCAGAAGAGAGCAATTTAGTATACTCAGGAAGACTTATGGAGAACTAGGAAAAAAATTAAGCTTTGAAATGTCTCTGCTGAAAACTATTCTAATCAATCATTAAGAGCCATATGAACAGCAAAGGGCCAACCCTATCAATATTCACATTGGAAATAATAGTAATAAATAAGGTGAATCACTTGTAATTAAACCATAGGTCAAACTGCAGCTTACTTTGCATAACACATAAATAAAATCGTTTATAAGAATAATGCTAAAAAACCTCTAAAAAAATTAATATTATTTCTTCTTTCCTATGAATGAGAAAATCAACGTCAGAAACGATCCCCATGGCATCCTCATCGCAGCTCCCATATTCAACAAAACTAAGATTTAGGCTCCCGGGGCCCCTCCTGACCATCAGACCCTCATCCACTCAGCAAAAAACTGTGTGAATCGAAGAATTTTCATTAAAAAGCAAAATCACTGTAGTAATCTATTGAAATTTCAATGGCTGCTATATAATTTGCACAGCGTTTTCATAAATGTTGAAATAATTCTTACTTGTGATGATATGTTGACATAACTTGTATATGAAAAGAGAGCTAAGAAACTCCTCTTTTAAATAGGAATAGTTTTAAAGAAAATTAATTCCATAAACTAAGAAAAAAGGAGCTAAAACGGGGAGCCAGTAACAGAGTTAACTGGAGTCCTTGGCTTCCTTTAATGGACTCCTTGTCTAACTAATTTTCCTTCTAGTTAAGAAACTTTTCAAAATGTCTTCTATCTGATGGACTCATCAATTTATTTAATAATCTTTACAATATACCCCCCTTTTTTTTTTGCTTCTCTGTTTTTTCCTTCTTATTACATACTAATTATCATGTATACATAAGTCTATATAAAAAAACAACAACAAAAAAACACACATAATAATTGCATAATATATATGTAATAAACATAGGTAATTTTCCAAAATTTAGTACAATTGAGGGTGAAGGATTTTTTAATTAAATAATTCAAAAATACATTTTGGACATAAAATTTAAGAATATTTATGATAAATTTTGATAATAAATTTAAGAATACTCATGATATATGTATATCATGCTTTGGAAAATTATATAAATTATATATGTGTTATGTAAGCGTGCTATATTTATTTTTGTTTTTTTAGAATTATGTGTATGTAATAATAGGATCAAGGGGGAAGCAAAAAAAAAATTAGGAGAGTGGGACTATTATAAAAATTAAGATTTTAAGTAAGTAAATTTGTTTATTGATTTTAATTAGAAAAATGATTATTCAGGAGGAATAGGTCTTTATTAAATAATGGAAACCTATAACTAAAAAATCTTGTTTTGGAAAATTATGTATATTTATTATATATATTATGTAATTATATTGTTTTTATAGCATTATATATAGCAAGAGAGAAAATAAGAAAAATAAGAGGGGGGATATGTTCACTAACGCATGCTAAAAAAAGTAGCATATTTATAATTAAAAATAAACCTAAGTAAATTTGTTTATTCATTATAATTAGAAAAATAACCACTCTGGAGAATTGATGATTTCATCAAATGGAAGATATCTTGAAAAATTGCCTAAATAAAAACTAGTTAGATAATGTAAATGTTTTAATTATTAAAAAAAAAAAAAAAGTTATATCTTCTCAATTTTTACTTAAATTGATTTAAAAGTTAAATGAAATGTGTTAAGTCCATGCAAATCTTTAATAAAGCCACTATGAATTATATTAAACATCCAAATAAATTATAGATTAAATAAAAAGGCTAAAAAAAATCTCCAGAATCTGGGAAAATTTTGAAGATATTTATCTGAATATTGGAAATTAATCTTCTGATTTAAAGATTTCATAAGATTATATTTTCAGGATAATTATGCTTAATTGAAAGGCTTGGAAAGTTGCCTAACTATTGATTATTGATGTTAAAATATAAAATTATGAGTAGATGGGTAAATTAAAGGAATATATTGTCATGAACTTTGTTAAACTTAATTTGTGGTTTTGAGTCTTCATTTGTATTTGGAGAAGCTAAACAATGTAGATAAAATCAAAATAGAATGTGCAGTGATGAAGGAAGAGATTTCTAAAAAGAGAAAGATTATCAAAGCACAAAGAATTGAGTAGTCACAATTCACAGAATTAGTTGATGTGATTCAGGAATAAGTCCTTTAAAAGTAAGACCTAAAGTGAATATGAGGATTGTAAAACAATAAATCTAATATAGTACAATTCTAAGATATTGTTGAATTGTGAATCGCTGATTTAGAAAAGATAGTTACTTAAATATATATAATAGGAGAAAGCTCATATTTGTTTTCATTAATCTTGAAAAAATTATTTGATAGAATGTATTAAAAAAGAAAACATTTTATTGAATACTTTGAATAGGAAAAATGAAAATACAAAGAATAGTTAATTGTTATGAATTTTGTGATAGAGAAAGTGTTAGTAGTGGAAATAGAAAAGTTGTCTACTGATTTGTTTAATATTTATTTATCACTGATTGCAGATTGTGAAAACAAGTTTAAAAATGCTGGATAAGTTAATGGAATTTGTAGAAAATTTGGAATGAAGTTTGGGAGGAGTGGATAAAATAAGAATTGTTGTTATAGATTTTTACCTGGCTTTTTTAATGAATTCTAGGTTTTGATGAAATAGCCTTGTTATTATTTTATTTTGTTCGATTGTAACTTTTTATGGATTAAAAAATATAAGAGAAACATTTGGAGCTATGGAAGTATTAGTTTGGGAGAGAAATGGAAATGATAAGCCAAAAGGAAAAGTCTTAAAGCAAATGGGAAATAAATCTAATGGAATATACTCAAATTGTTATACATTGGATATGCAGATACTTACAAATGCATCATAAATTATGACAAAAAAATTGACTTGCATGCTAATGGATATCTTGCAGAAGATTATTGACAATTGGTTAAGTGGAATGATTTTCCATTGAAGAATTAATATATTCAGAAAGTGAAATTCAAGTATTGGGAAATCCACTTACTTTTAGACTCTCTACAACACAATGATTAAACCATACTTAATATCACCAACAAACAACTTTGCCATAAATTCAAATTGAACCAAAATATTTTGATTTTTTAATTTTAAAATTAACCCCAATTCACTACCCACACAACACTACGTAAGATTTAAAAGAAACTGCCAAAATGTAGTTCATCTATGCACTTTTTGCCACAAAGATTCAGAGACACAGGATCACTTTTTTTTCCATGCTAAGGCCTCAATAACATTCTTTAAATAATATTTACCCTTTTCAAAAATAAGAAAATAAATACCCTATGTGACACATTAAAAAAAAGTCTTCTCTGACATCCAGACCAGTATATTCATTTTTCCTATACCTTATGGTGTACAAGGTGTACATTCATATTTAATAAGCACCCAAGAATCTGGTCTCACTTGAATTTATTCAAGCCTATAAAAAACAAATCAACATTCAAAATTAATAAATCTGAAATGAAAAGCTATAACTAAAAGATACCACTTGCCACCATTGCAATATTTCAAAGGAAAACATTTTATCCAATTATGAACTTTGTCCTATTTAAAAACTTTGTGAGTCACATACCAACTTCTGCATTATTATTTTTGTTTTCTTAATAATTCCAATAGTATGCAGACAAAAGAAATCATGTAACCTAGATTGCTTTGTTGAGTAAAATCATTTGAAAGCTAATGGTAGTTAGGAATTCAATTAATCATTTACTAGAGTATTTATGATTAATATGTTAAAAGAGACTGTGGAAAATGAAAGAAAAATTTGATAGCTGATCTTAATACTTGACAATTCAAACAAGGAGTAGGAATGTTGGTTGAAGATTAGTCTGGAATAATATGTGGAATTTGTTGTTTTCAATTAATTGGTATTGATGAAATCATAAGAAAATTTTATTTTATTTTTCCAGAATTTGCTTTTTCTAAAAGAATAGCCCAGGAGTATTTTTTTTTTTAATCCAGTAGTTCCCTCTCTCCCTTTTTCATAAACTGTTGTATAAATATATAAGATAACTAAATAGGAGATAAAAAATTAAAAATATTGTATATCATTTTTCCAATCTACTTGTCTGGTGATTTATGAAATTGTTGTTTAGTCTAATGAATATTGTATTTAAATCTTTTTTTTTTTTTTACATCATTTCTTTCTTCATATATATGCCATTGAAATTTTAAAAAAATTACATATTTATTTCAAAGTCATAGGAAAATATAAATGGCTCAAGAATTTTATGGTTTGGGGAAGAACATGATCATTTCATGTCACCAGCATATTTGTGAAGGAATTTCCCATTCTATTGTTAAAAACAATATGTATATATAATAATTTAAATATCTATATACATGCAATCGATTGGAGAATCTATCTCATTTGGTGGAATTGGTAGTATTTTAATTATTTGTTGCTAATCTTTATGTCACAGAAGATTCAAGAAGAATAAAGATTATTGTCTTTATAGATGAGAACATTATTAACTAGGAATAATATTTTTAAGCATCATGCAACTTATTACGAGTAGATTTGTAGATGATTTAAAAATTTTAAATTCATATATTAAATATGTTGGATGATAGTTATACACAAGGTGAAAATAAGGCATCTTCATTTTTAAATAGCCATAAAAAGTTTAAAGTAATTCTTCTCAACTGTTTCATACCTAAAACAAATAAAAATAAGAGTAATTAAATTTCAGAAATATTCTAGACAAATTTATTGATGCTAAATCCATATATATTGCATATTCAAAATAAAAGATTTTGAATGCCTTCATGTAGATACTGTTAACTTTTTACAACTTATGGTGTATCTTAGTTTCATTTAAGATATGTCATTTTGTGCTAATAAGGAAACATGCTCCATTGATAGATCGATTTTCTCTGCATCTTTGTGGTCGTAATGATTTTCTTTGACATGTTAATAGTCTTGGTTTAGACTTCATGAAACAGTATACAGTACGTTTTTTGAATTTTGTGCATTAAGTTCAATATATCAAATATTTTTGAGATCAAATATAAAAACATCTTATTAGATGTAAAGATGAGCACTTGTATGGTGCAGCTGATGATTTGAGAATATGAAACTTATTGATAGATGATCATTATTGTTCAGCACTTTTAATTAAAATTTTTTGCATGCTATAAGGTCTAATCATACATAATATTTGTCACTATGCTCTGTTATGTCTTTTATGCTGGTACTATGATACAGACTTATAAATTTGCTTTTGATCATAATTTATTTATTAAACTTCCAAAATAGTTATATTTGGTTGAGTGAATCAAGTTATCTTCATTTTCACAGGTGCATTTGTAATCCATAAAAAAAAATCAGAGAAATACTGTTTGTGCATAGATTTTTTATGTTTTTCTAGTGATCAGGCTGGTTCAGTCAATGAATTCAACTAATAGTGTTTTAGTTGTCGTATAAACTATTTTAGATATACATTAGCCAGCAGTTAACTATAGCTGGGAGATGATCTGTTTACAGCCAGGAATTTATTATTGAGGTATCACTGTGCTATCAACAGTAATCTATTTCTTAATGCAATCTTTATGCCAGTATTTATCTGACTAGAACAAATTATCATTGCTGAAATGTACTAAATATAATTATTATTGGGTAAGTTGCCCATCTTTGACTTCAGGATTATCTTACTTGTATTTCTTACAATTTGTGTTAATTGTGTAAATGAGGATTCAATAGTAACAATAAATGTCAAGCATTGGTGGTCGAGTGGTCAGCACAGCTGCCTTACAAGCAGTTGTCCCGGGTTAGTGGGTTCGCATCCTGGCCGATGCTATAACACATGGGAAAAAAAAAATAGTAACAATAAATAGCTTAAAGAAATATTGGCAATCAATTCTAAAATATTTTTATCTTAATAGGAAGTATCTGTATTCACTTCATGTAGAAATAAAAGCATCTCTTTTGCAGCTATTTATTATAAGCTTGATTAATTAGTGATTACCAGAAGTTCCATTATATTTAAATCCCTATCCTCAAATTAATTTCTGAATTTAGGATTCAGAATCAGAAGTATTTCAATGTAGATTAATTTTTTTGATACTTTTGAAACATTAAACCATAAATGTGTATACATGCTGACAAGTAATCTCTGAGTTGATTTTTTTTTTTTTTTAGATATAAACTTATGAAAATTAAAAAGTAAATATTTTTAAATGAATTAAAATTGCACATTTATTCTGAGATGAAATTTAGTTAGCTAGCTTGAGTTGTGTAATGTGATGATTCAGAACAATTGCTTCCATCTGTTTAGATATATGATTTTTTTTTTTTTTTTGTTTTACTTACATGTTTAAAAATTTTTATTTTAGTTATTGTCATTATATTGCAGTTTTGTTATCAATTAATAAATCATTAATTTAAGATGAAAAAATTATTTCCTATAAATGAATTTGTGAAATAATAAATCTGAATTAGTTACCAAATACCTTAGGTCAAGTTGTCATTTAACATATATAATTTTCTATATATAATCAATTTTGGGAAGTAGCAATTTTAAAAAAAACCCAACATTTCTATAAGTAAAATTAATAAAAATATATATAAATCATTCTGAAAATTATATATATAACTTCATTATTGGTAATATTTTCAATCTAGAATAATTCAGTTAAAATTACTATTTTTTGAATAAAATAGTGACCATGTTTTCTGTTATTGACATTCTTTTCAGTGAGTTATATTTAATACTTCTTATAATAGGCTTTTCATAATAATCATTATTGTGTTTATTATTCAATTATCATTAAAATGTATTTCTATATTTTCATGAACATAATTTATCATACTATTTTTTTTTTTGCTCTCCTTTCTTATGCAATGCTTTATTATTATTTTTTATAATTTCAACTATCTGTTAGTCTTCTTCAAAATTCAATCAATACTTTTAAATAGAAAAAATTGGTTACATTTTATAGTTTTTGTTTTTTTTTTAAGTTGAGAACAAAAGAAAATAAAATTTAAAATTTTATTATTATTGTTTTCATTTAAAAAAGGAGGTTTAACTTGAAGAAAACTGCTAAATAGTCAAAATTATAAGGAATTAATAAGATATTATATTAGGAAAAAGTTGAAAATAAAGGAGCATTTATCATAAAAAAAAAATTAAGCTTGTTTAGAGCTAGTAGCAGGCTCTTTATATATTACATATTGGTAATACATGCTATATAGGTCATGTGATATATGACTGATTTTTACTATTATAAAAAATAGTGTTAAAAGAATGAGTATTTAGATTTAATAGAACATAATTTCTTGTCATTTTCTAAGTTATAAATATCATGAAATTCTTTTTACATATTTATTTACATTAACATTTTCTTAAATTTTTAGAAAAAACTTTTTAGCAAATTTAGGAACTAAGTATATAAAATTTTTATATTTTAGCTTGAGGACAAGAACTTTACTGGTTAAAAATAAAATTAAAAAGTGTATATGTGTACACTTTGTGATGATCATTTTAAAACTTATTAAACTATAAAATAATACATAAATCTTTTAACAGTCAAAATACTATGTACATACATGTTTCATCTGTAAATGAGTGTGGTCCTTCTTAACTCAAGAGGGAAAAGAGAGAGAGGGGGGAGGGACTATTCTAAAAATGAGTTTTATTATGATTATACAAACTAATCTGAACATCAAAATTCTTTATATCTAGAACATGCTGTCCCCTTTTTCTATTAAATTGATATTTTATGATGCTGTCTTTCAGTTTCTTCAGCAAAAAACTTTTCTTTTTGAAATACTTCAACATCATGTCTAATGGTAGATCTTATATGCATTCTTTTCTCTGCTATATCTTCATAATCAAAGCATTATCATTACATCTCTTCAGAATGTCTTTGAGATAATTTTTATAATGGATACAGGATTACTTTTGTTATAATAACCATGCTCAATTTAATCATAAAACACTTTGAGAAAGACTTGCATTGTTCATTCATTTTACATGTCGACTGACTTTACAATATTAAACCCTACTGATTCTAGCAAATTGCAAAACATATTGATTGGTTTTATGTTTTTGCCATTGAATTTTTTGGATATTACCAATCATCCTTGAATTAAATTTCTCCAATGCTTTTATATTATGTTAGTAGGGTGTCCAAATCTTACTTCTTTGCAATAAATTAGTTGCAACAATTATTTTCTTGTGAAAAAATACTGTTATTGTTTAACTTGATAAAAGCAGCAAGAAAATATTGGTTTCTAAGTTGTTTTATAATATCAAAGTCCACTTTTCTAAATATAAAACCCCTAAGGTAGTTAAATTAGTTTATATTTTTTAAGTTGATAAGCATCCAAGCTAAAAGTTCCTGATAATTTTTCTTCCATCATTGACTAATAAAAAAAAACTTTTTTTGAACCTTAATTATTAAATCAAAGTCTGTATGTGTTGCATTCAAAACATTAAGTGCATTCTATAAATCCATTTGAACTGGAAAAAAATAGCACAATTACTAGCATACTTTATATCCATAATCCAAGATGAAGTTCTTGTTTTCACTTTTAATTGATCCAAATTGAAACTGCTAACATCAAATCTATATTGCATCTTGATCTCTGTTTTGTTAAGGATCCTGTAAGTCTTTTTTATGACTATCATCATAAAAATTGAAAACAATATTGGCACTAATATACATCCTTGTTTAACATCAATCAAATGCTTTAGATTTTCCACATGTAATAATAATTCCTCTCATTCCACCATGTAGATACTGTGTAATATGAATAAATATTGGTGGACTATTTCGAACAATGCCATTGACATGTCCTATTAATCAAATCAATAAAAACAATGTATAAATCATTACTTTGTTTCTGACACTTTTCTTGCATTTTATTGACAAGAAAAATTATGTCATTAATGTTTCTTGAGTCTGATTACCGTTCTTCTATGACTGGAAGCAACTTATTCAACAAAATCATTGAAAATGTATTTGTTATAATGTATAATAATGATATTCCACAATAATTGCTATAATTTTGTCTATCTCTTTCATTTTTAAAAATTGGAAAAATATAGACACCCTAGCAGCACATCTTTATGGATCCATATTTTATTAGAAAATTCCAATATTTTTGAAGCTAATATTTCACCAAATTATTAATGATGGTGAAATATTTTTTTTGCTATGACATATGAAAAAAAAAATTCACCATCATTAATAATTTTTATTAGTCTTTCATTAGGTTAGAGATTATCCAACAATGGATAATATTTCTGTAGTATAATTTTCACTACCCCACTCTCACACAAGATATAGAATGGATTCTATCTGCTTTTAACATCTTGTGAAGGGTTGTGGTCATAAACATATGACCAATGACATATGAAAAAGTTCTATGGTTTCCAAGATGCACATTTCCTGCTGAACCAGCACTTATCAGTTGGCCCACAACAATCTCTTACATACGTCTTTTATTATTGTTCAGTATATATATAGAGAGATAGATAGATGAAAATTACTACAGTTTAATTGATGTGTCAAACTTGCTGTCCTTATAACTTTGATATAAAACACTTGATGGATATATATTAATAATTTTTATTAGTCATTCATCAGACTAGAGATTATCCAATAATGAATAATTTTTCTTCACTATATCACTCTCATGCAAGTAGAGACTGGTTTCTATCTGTTTTTAATACCTTGTGGAGGATGTAATCATAATCATATGATCCCAAAGATAGACATTTCATGCTGAACCAGTACTCATCAGTTGTCCCAGACCATAATCTCTTACACATATCTTCATCATTGTTCATTATATATATAGAGATAACAAATTATTACAGTTTAATTGATACGTGTCAAACTTGTTGCCCTTACAACTTTGATATAATACACTTGATGGAAGTATATTAATTTTTATTAATCATTCATTAGACTAGAGATTATCCAATAATGAATAATATTTCTGTAGTGTAATTTTTACTGCATCACTCACACAAGGTAGGGAATGGATTCTATCCACTTTTAACACATTGTGGAGGATTGTAATCATAAACCTATGACCCAAGTGATGCGAAAAAAATTTATGATATCCAAGATCTACATTTCTTGCTTTACTAGCACTCATCAGTTGACTCAGACCACAATCTCTTACACCTATCTAACATTATTCAGTATGCATAAATAGATAGCTAATTACTACAGTTTAATTGATAGCTGTCAAATATGCTGCACTCAGAACTAATTTTTATTAGTCTTAAGGTGTTAAAAGTGAATAGAATCCATTTGCTTCTTTGTGTAAGAGTGGTGTAGTGAAAATTACACTACAGAAATATCCATAATTGGATAATCTCTAGTTATTAATATATTTTCATTGAGTTATTTTTGTCAAAATTGTGAGAGCAGCATGTTTGACACACCAATTAAACTGTAATAATTTGCTATCTATAAATATACTGAACAATGATAAAGATATGTGTAAAAGATTGTGGTTTGAGTCTACTGACGAGCACTGGTTCAGCATGAAATGTGCTTCTTGGGGGATCATAGATCTTTTTTTATATATCTTTGGTCATATTTTTATGATTACATTCCTCAACAGGAGTGTTAAAAGTAAATGGAATTCATTCCTTACCTTGTACAAGAGAGATGTAGTGAAAATTATACTACAGAAATATGTTATTGGATATTCTCTAGTTATCATCACCATATTTTAAAACTTTTTTATCATGATCTGCAACCTTTCCATTTTTAAGATTATAAATAGTTGTTTTGATTTTACTAAACTGGTTATGTCCAAATCTAAATGAGTGGATAAAATGGATATTTTATTAAAAGTTATCATCTCATTTCTTGTATCATTATTCGGAAGATGATTAAAATACTTCTTCTGCCTGTTCAAAATATTTCTAGATTTAATGGGATTTTAATACCATTTCTTAGGTCAATATGTTATTTTCAGTGCTTGATTAGTTTAATCCATTAATTATGTTTAAGCTTTTTTGTCATTATAAATCTTGAGATTTCTATATTTATTATGAAATTCCACATCTACTTTATTATTCTTCCAAGCAGAAAATACTCAGTTTTCATTTTAATCAAATTAGTAATAATTAGATTGCTGACAGAAAATCATTCATGTTTTTTTAGTGAATCCAAGAATAGTTTACTTGTATTCATAACATACTCCTTAAAAGAATTTATCCTTCAGGAATATAACAATCCTAGAAATCCATATTAATTTTACTGTTTAATAACTGCTGAAATTTAGTACTTATAGTAGAAATCTGTAAAATCAAACATCAATTTGCTTCCAAATATTGAATATTTATTGGATAATCTCTAGTCTGATGAGTAACTAATAATATGTTTACAAATATGATTGAAATAAATTCTGTTTTTATTGCAACTATCATTTTAATTTGGAGCATGTTAATCTATGCTCCATCCAATAATCTGCACTTGTAAGTGCTTATGCAATGTAAATTCTTGTATTTTGACTTCTGACTGTAAGGTAATCTACTAAATGCCATTGTCTTGAATACAGATGTATTCATGTTCCTATATTGCATTTTTATGCTGATTTAGATTACACTCATTGCTATTTTGAATTCTAAGGACCACCCAAACTACCACTGACATATCAAGCGATCAATGGCAGGTTGCTGTGATGTGTCATCAGTGGTTTTGGGTGGTCCTTAGAAATCAAAATGGTGATGAGCACAGTCTAAATAGTGAAAGCTTATAACTTTTAAAATATAATTTTTTTTCTAATTATGATGTGCCGAAATATGCAGTAAGGGGGAAGGATGTTTTCGGTGATACAAATTATTATCCAAATAATACAGAAATCCGGTCAAACCAAGGTTATAATTTCAAAATACTAAAAGCTTATAACTTCTAAAATACAAATTTTATTACAATATATGCTTAAAACCACATGTTGAAATAATGTATAATTGATGAAGGCAAGCTTATAATTTTGAAATACTAAAAGCTTATACCTTCTAAAATACAAATTTTACTACAATAATGATGGCATGAAGTGCCAAAGTATGCGGGTAGGGGAAAGGATATTTTCGATGATACAAAGTATCATTCAAAAAATGCAGAAGTCTAATCAAACCAAGTTTATAATTTCGAAATACTAAAAGCTTATAACTTCTAAAATACTAATTTCATTACAATATATGCCTATAATCACATGTTGAAATAAAGCATATTAATTTTATAATTAATAGGATTTTGTGTTACCAGAAAGAAATTGTGATGTTGCATGCTTCCTTTGTTGCATGTAGTTAGAGAAAAAAATGGAGATAAAAAAAATAATGTTGTTCACATTTGATCTCCTGTTGTGGATATCAGATCTACACTTGATCATGTAAGGTCTTTACAAAATTTTTGCTTTAATTTTTTGATTATTGATGTAAATTGCGATTTTGTAATGAATGGTCATATCATGACCACGTGTGGATTGTTTGATGTCATTTACCGCTTGGATGTGTTGGCGGTAGTTTTGGGAGGTCCTTAGACTTCAAAATGACGCTCACTCTAAATCATTACCACAGTTTTTCTGCCTAAACAAAATGTTTGTCATAGTCAATCCATGTATTATTCAAAAATTCAAAGATAATAGACCATTTGCATTTACAGCACTAATAGCAATATTTCCAACCTTTTAGTCAAAATCTACTATTTGTATCAACATGTATATTGAAGTCTACAAGAATTAAAAAATGATCTTTTAATCTATTATTGAAATAATATTATCCAAGTGGGAATAAACCATTTTTTTCTTTGAATTCTCTGGATCTAAGATTAAAGCATAGGCATTAATAAAATTAGGAATAGACATTAATAAAATTAGGACTAGTACCATTGGCAAGGCAAGTTTTAAAATCATTAGTCTTTCATCGAAACAACCAGAAATTCCAAGAATAGAAGATACTAAATTAGACTTTATGTCAAATCCATTATCATGCTTTTTTTTTTTCATTGAATGATCTACTTTTCCCAAAAAATGGATAGCATTCTTCCTATTTTTTTTTAGTTTCTTACCTCTGGATGATACAGTTTTGTTGACCCTAAATATTAACATCTTTTGCCACCAGTGCAATCCTCTGTTCTGATCTTGAAGGTTTTATATTAAATAAAGCGTGCACATTTCAAGTACCTATATTTAGTAGGAAAAAAGACATATATCTTTAGTATTACCTGCCCTCACCTTTACTACTACTATTCATATTTAAATTATTATATTATTACCATCATTGCTGTAATGAATAATCTGCCAGGCATGGCAACCTAGCCAGACATTGTGGAATAGGTTACTTTTACACCACATACTTTCAGTTTCTTCTACTTATGTGGTTGATGGACGGATTCCTAAATAGAACTTCTTAAACACACAATTTTTGCTGATTGAAACTCCTGCCTCAAATCCATTTTCAAATCAACACATTAATGATTATACTGCTTCAAACAAAGATCAATTAAGGATTTCCAGGCTATTAAGCCTATCCCCACCCTCACAAATGCTGTGTAATTAAAGGATGAAAAATTTCCACAACACACAATCTTATTCTACAGTTAATATAGAGAGATTACTAATGGCATGAAAGGCTAATGATGACAGGATTCTACAATAACTTTATGTAAATGAAGAAGAAAAAGAGGGAGATCGAAAAAAGACTTTGTATTGGAAATAGAACCTAGATTCTAACAAACCAACATCCTACACTTCAAGGCAGCAGGAGAAAATACATATTTGAAGGTCGGTGTGGTATCAGCCAACTGTAGAGCCAGTCTGTAGCTTGAACATAGCACTGATAAAAATCATGCCATATATTTCTTTCATGTAAAAACAAGTCATTGTTTAAACAGAATATATTTTTAAATGTACATACTATATAAATTTTAATTGTTATTGCAAAAGATTATGCCCTTACATTTTATTCACATCATGTTGAGTTTAATGGAGATGGAAAAATGACATTTACTTACTTAATTATAATTTGTAGGTTATTGACACAGAAAATAGATTCAGAGGGGGATGAATTGTTATGTAAATACAATATTATAATTCAATTTATTTTTTATTATATATAAGGTTTAAAATATGCACTTTGATCTAAATAGAGAAATAAAAGTATCGGTCGTTAATAGATTAATATGATAAGACTTTTGTTTGCTATTATCTTTATTTATTGTAGGTCTTTAGGCATTTTATCAGAATCTTCTATAAACAAGTCTTACAAAACTGTTTAGACAATTTGAAGATTTAGCAATCTAAACTGTTATTAACTTTTCACTAATTTAGTAATAGGAATTGTATTTAACTTTTTTTTTTTGTTATTATTATTCTAATCATTATGTACTGTATTCTTTAATACATTTTTTAAAAATTTTGATTGTATGAAATATTTTTTCTTATCATTTGTAAAAAAAAAAAAAAAGATCAGAGTGCAATCGTAATGAAAATTTAAAAATGGGAACGATTTTTTTTTTTAAAAAAAAGGAATAATCGTAGATAACTTAAAGAGAAATAATATGGGATAAAAATATCAGTGTTATATGTACACTGTTCAGCTTACAAATTGCTTTCTTGAAAAAGAATGATTTGAGACAAAGTTATTAGTACAGCATATATAATTTTAATAGGCATCTGTTCCTTTTTGCAAAATTGGATCACTAATTTCAATACATATAAACAAATCTCCAGATATTAATTTTTTTAATTTTATAAATCTTTGTTTTATTTCATATCTATGTATAATATATTATTATACATCTACATCTCAAATATATGGTTATTTTCAAGGTCTGTTCTTTTGCCAATCCCTTTCCTCCATGTGAATAACATGTTTTTTTTATTAGTGCCATTGTGTTGTTCAGCGCACCTCAACACAGCATCTAATGAAATGATAGAAAAATATTGATATGTTAATCTGGTACATGTGGCTGTCAGTGAGCGTTTTTGTGAAACCTTTGAGATAACATGCTTGATTGCAAGTGGCTGGAGATAGAACTTTTCAGAGACGTATTAAATTTTTTTGGATCCATTCTTGACAAATGTTGGTTATATCTTTATTTCATTTGGGAAATAGCTTTTATATTGTCATTTTAAAAAAAGTTTATAAATATAAAATATTAGTTGAGAACCATTATGGTATCAATATTCTGCTAATTTGTATCATAGTAGACAGTCTCTTGCAATAAATTGAACTATGTATATAATTAAATATAGTAAATGAGCAGTATACCATTATGACCCATTATTAAATTATTTATGAACTTACATACGGAACATTTAGTATTATACTTATTGCCATTCACTTCTGCTTCTAGTTAGAGTCCACAGGGAATTCAGATCTAGCAGTAATAATTTCTGGATTTGCCATCGCCTAAGTACAAATATGACGATTTGTCAGAGCTATTGATTACTTATCTGCATTAGTCACTCTATAATGATTTCTGCTCTGTTATTAACACTTCTAATTAGGAATAAACATATTAATAATAAACCACACTTTATTATGTAAAACTTATTTTTTAAAATCTGAAAAAAAAAAAATCCTTCTATGTACTTTTCTCAATTCTTTTTTTTAATCATTTATCTGATAATTTCAATCATGTAGCAGTCTTTTGCAATTATAAAATATAATTGCAGAACAGTACAATATTTTCTGTGTATTTACACAAATTTACAATGAGAGGACTATGCTGATATTTTATGTATACAATGCTTATACTTATATATATATTTATTATTTATACATTTTATTTTTATTCCTTTTTTGCATGTCACTTTTTAAAATTATTTAAAATATATGTGCACATACATATATCTAATTATTAATTATGTCAACAAAATTAAGTATAAATACAATATTTATTTAACTGCCAAGTCAGGCTTTCAATACAGAGTATCTTTGTCAAAGTACAACTGATATAGGAATTAGCAAGAAAGTGTTAGCATTCCCAACTGTATATAATTACAAAATTCATAATTTGTTAATTAGGCATTATATATATATTTTTACATTTGTATACAAAATAGAACTTTTTTATAAAAAAAAAAAACATAATCGTTTAAAATGTTAATTCAAACTTTAAAATGCAGATGGTCCTCTACTTTTTATATTTCTGCTAAGTATTATGTTTCTATTTTTAAATAAAGAACTTTTAATATATAATAAATTTTCATACTTCGAAAATATTTTATCTAATTTTTTTAAATTTTAATTGAGGTAAAAATGAGGTTAAATACAGTATGCGTGACATAATCATATACATTGAACCAGGTCCGTTTAAAAACTATTATTTAATTGGGTTTAAACACCTTTTAATATATTTAATTTATATTTTTAATATCATGTGAACAGACTGGCCCTTCAAACAGAGGGGAGAATACCATCGATAGCAGAGTTATCAACAATACCCATGGTCAGATCGAGCTATGCAAAGCATAATATGATCACATTTCCAGACATGACCAACCTCAACTGCTAGATTCAAACCCCTGACAACCAAAGCATTTTATTTGTTTTGAGGATCAACCTCAGGTGCCATCCAATCATAAGTTATATAATCAGCATGCTTTGGAAGACAGGCACACAATCCAAAACTTGAAATATCCTATGACTAGCTCACACTTTGTGTCAGTGTCCAGCACATTTACTTTACTCACAAAATAACTCTACACTAATTTACTGGTGATGCAGTGACAAGAGAGAAAGAGAAAATAGATAAAATAACAATTTAAGCAAACATTAGTATTTAATTATTTATGCACACATATATTTAATATAATATAAAATAATAAAATTTTAAATAAGAAAAATATAAATGACTTTATGCTATAGTTATAATAATCTATTAATCAAAGTTCATTCATGTAAAATAAAGAGTCTAGACTGTGATCAGAATATATTTAACAGTATCTTTACCTAGGTTTTAATGATTGTCAGTTTCCAACCGGTTGTTTTTTGGTATCCATCGATGGTTCCAGGGCTTGTTTTCAATTCTTTGTTGACAATGGGAGAATTTGAGACAGCATTTAGTCTAGCCATTGTTCTGGGCATTGGTTCAGGTGAGATTCAGTTGATTTTCTTTTTGTTGAGGGTTTTTGGGGCCTGAAGCCCAGCTAAATATCTTAAAGTTGTTTAGCAATGCATGTTGTTAGATCTGTGGCTTTTGCATGGATGTTGACTGCATCAGTAATTTATTGGCTTACTACTGTGTTTATAGTTTTCCAAATATCTGAATCTCTGGTTGTCCCAACTGAGTAATAATAATCTGAACTGATGAATGATCTAGCAGATTGCAGCCTCGACTGAATAACAATGAAGAGTGACTTTATATACTTTTTTCTCTCCTATTGTTTTAATTTCTTATCATTATTTTTAATTTTGATCTTAAAATCTGTCTTTTAATTAATTTTACGTTCGGATTCATCTAAATGATCTCGATAAGATAGTTTATAGTTTTGTAATTAATACACTTTAATCAGCAATTCTTATAAACTAAATAATTAATTTTTGAAAGTTTTACAAACATTTTATTTTTACAGAGTAATTTTTAGCGTGATTTCACATTTGCTTATTTTATACATTATAAAAGGAGTTTTCATTACAAAGAGAGATAAAAAAAAGAGTTTTAAATTTTCTCTAATCCTATTTCTCCCCCCTCTTGCTAAGAAATTTTATTTTAAAAGAAAAATATGACACAGTACTTTTATTTTTACAAAGATTGGTTTTAAAAATCTTAAAACTAATATATTTTTAAAAAAAAATTATGAAACCTGTAACGCTATTCACTAGTGGTATAACATACATATAAGATCTAGACAAATAATATTAGAAGTTTAAAAGCATAATGAAGATTAACTTGATAGTGTATGAGTTTGAAAATATTCCTTAATTTTATTCTTGCTTTTTACTAGTGAACATATTGTCAATCGGCTTAAATTATACAAACAATTGATTGAAGCAAAAGATTTGCCATCTTCGCCTCGATCATATGGAGATTATGAGAACTTGATTTTTTTTTGCCCATATTAACCTTGCTGTTTTTTCATTTTTCACTATTGTTTATGAATTAATCAGGGCAAATTTTTTCACCAAAACAGAAATGTACATAAAGTGATAGCATACATTCTAACATAAACTGACAATACACAATTTATCAACATGCACTAACTCAAAATGTCCCTGCTCAAGACAATTGTCAGAGAGGTGGGGAAGGATTATTGATTAATAGTCCATGAGAAAGGGAGAATCATTACATGAAAATACACACATTTTAACATACATATTGATAAAAATCGAAAGTATGAAATGTGTACAAAATAGTGAGTTGTACGAAAGTAGAATGCATAAAAATAGAGAAACACCTATATGCCATTCTAATTGTAAATGACATTAAAGTCTTCTGTAATATCAATACAAATCAATTAATAAATAATAAAATAAAATTATAACATAGTCTGTATAGTTGTGTGAATATAAGTAACATATATGTGGTATTGAAAATTAAAAAAATTATGATAGAAAACATGTGTGCACATAAATATCAAAATAAAGTTATTGCATATCTATGGAAATAAGAAATAATATAATGCAATTGCATTTTACAACTCTGAAGAAATCTGCTAAACAGTCAAAACTATGAGGCAATTGAAATGAATAAAAATCATTGTGAAAAGTATGAAGAAATAATTTTTCAGAGATTGATGTAATATAATCAATAAAAAAAAAAGAAGAAAGATATTGAACAACTTTGAGTGAACGATGAGAAATATATTAAAACAAATTGTTTATTTTATTAAATATTGTCTATTCATTTATTTTATTAAATATTGTCTATTCATTGAATAATTTGCTTTTGTCCAAGAGAAATGGATCATCACATTTTTGTTGAAATGGATAATACATCAGAGGGGGGGGGTAGCCTAAAAAATACTGTATTTTTGATATTTAACTCCAAGCTATGTTGTGGATTCCAAAATTCTCAGATATTGAACCATATTACAATGTGTTTTTAACTGCTTAATAAGTATGTGTTCACATATTGATATGCATGCTGAACATATTTAGATATGCCATTAATGTGTATACTATGAATAAAATTTAAAATGTAGACACTCAAAATGTATTTTTTATTAATTTCTAATTTTTTATTTTACATTTTTCGAGACATGCTTAACTGAAACCATGATATCTTAGATACATGAGAAATTCTGAAATTCATTATCATCTGCTGATATCAACAGAAAATAAAATCATTGGAATGTTTGATTAATAAAACAAAGCAGGAAATTAAATGAATCATGCCACTAAAGCAGCATCATATATTTATTTTATTAATCTAATTGCAATAAAATTTCTGATAGAATATATTTTTATTATTAAAAATACCAAAACAGTAGATAATATTTTACAGGAAATGATTTATCAAACAAATGAGCTTCAATACTGGTAATCATAAACTATGGATCCATAATTATACTTTAATAATCAGTTTAATTATTCTTGGCAAGTTATTAATGTGTTAAAATTCAATTTTTGTATAAGTAGATTATCATTAATTTACAAACACCTAATTCAAAATCTTCAATTATCTGGACAAATTTACTAACATTGTTTTGATTTATTGTTTTTAATTATTGATATATAAAAATATTTTGTGTTGATAAAAAGTGTTATTTTGTTAGTAATAAAATAAATTTATACATTTCATGAAAGTATTTTAATATATATAAACTTTAGAGAGTAATAATTTTAATCACGTGACTGATTTTTACTGCTGATTAAATATGTAATGTTTAGTAATGTAAATACTTCATGAAACAATCACATCGGAATTTATTTTTAGGACAAATTGCATGTAGATCTGAAGAACCATATTATATAAACTTTGTAAATATGTTTATCCTTTTGTAAAATTAATGTGTATTTGAATTTTTAGCTGAGTTTGAATGTATAGTAAAAAGAAAAAAGTTTACTATTAAAATCTGAAATATTCATAAATCTGAAAAAACTCTGGCCCAAGGGATTTAGAATTACTAATCAAATGATTTCATTCTGAATATCATGAGATCAGAAATAATAGTTAAGTTTCAATCTAGGATCTTTAGCTATTGAGTCTGCTATTATTACAGCACTTAACAATTCATAGTTATTAATTTTTTATCACCAGCAAATAAATTCCTTTTGTTATAAATATTCTCTCCATGACAATAATATACCATATTTTAATTGGATATCATCAGTTTTTTTTTTCTTTAATAAAAGGTGCTTCAAATTCTAAATATAGGATAAAACTTGGTAGGTTCTGTTCTACGGTGTCAGCCATTTGATGGCATTGATGCTAAGCAAGAACACAGATATAACATTCCCAGGCCAGCGATTCCATAGAACTATTGACTTTATTTTTGGAATAGAAAATAAAAGTAAATTATATTAAAATTTACACAAAATTTAAAAATTTAAACAAAATATAAAAATGTAAGCTGACTTTTTGGACTTTTTTGACAGTAATTAATCAGAGACTGGCTTTTTGTGTGTGTATGTCGATAAAAAATTACGTTACTGTCTAATAGCAAATGAATAGTACATTAGAGACTTTTTTGGATAGTAATTAATCAGAAACTGGTTTCTTTGGGTAAATTATATTACAACTTCAACACAAAATTAACAAATTTTGTTTAAAATGAAAGCCAATTTTGACTTTTTGGGAAAGTAATTAATCAGAGAGTGGCATTATTATTAATTTTTTATGTGTGTGGGTATAAAAAGGTACGTTCCTTTTTTAATAGCAAACAATAGTAAATATCAGAGACTTTTTTGGACAGTAATTAATCAGAGTCCGGCTTCTTTGGGTGTGTGTGTGTGTGTGTGGATAGGGAAAATTACAGTACTTTTCTAAAAGAAAATAAAAGTAAATTTTACCCTTTTTCGGACAGTAATTAATCAGACACTGCGTTTTGGGGGAAAAATAAATTAGATTTCAATTTACCCCAATAAAGTTAATAATTATAACAAACTATTAAAATGAAAGCCAACTCTGGTGTCTGGCAATTGCCAATTTTCAGGCTTCTAAGCAGCCATTTTACTTGTCTCAGACGATTTCTCGCGTATACGTTACTTTCATTGGAATCTTCAAAATAGTGCTGTGCTACACCCTAAAATCCAATTTCTGAGGGTTAGCACAGTCCTGATGGAACAGTGACAACACTCTTAAAACTGTTATAAGGTACCAGTAAATCATTTCATATGAAAAAAAAGACATTGGACCTGAAAAGTTCAATTATTTAGATATGATGCAGTCAACACACCCTCACATGATACATTAGTGAAAATAGACAACCTAGCATTATGATAAAGTGTGTAACACAAACAACTACGGCAGCCAATGAAAGCATTTTTCAGTGCTTTTAGCATAGAAAGAAGTCACAGCGGTGGCCGGCAGCCGAGTAAATGGATTTTTTCTGTGTTTTATCATAGAAATTAAGGCTATTGGCTTGGCTGTGGCTGCAGAAATGGCATATTTCTAGGAATTTAGTGGCTGACACGATAGAACAGAACACAACCTAATACTTTTATTATATAATCAACTATTAATATAATTAAATTTTAATATTATTGTAATAGAATGAAAAGACAGTGGAGCTGTGAACTATGCTATATTTTGTTCTCAGCACTTCTTGTGCTCAAATGTACATTGTGTAATAGGTCACATTTTGTTAACATGGATTAGAATAGAAATATATTGTTTATTGAACTTCAAGTGTATAGTACTTTTTAGCATGCATATATAAACAAAAATTAAAAAAATATATAGTTAGTAATAATGAATTGAGGGACATTTTTTATAGAGTGTATGTTCATGCATTAACTGAAGCAATAAGACTAAGAAAAAAAAAACTAACTGCCATATTTTTATTTTTAAAATGAGATAAATAGTGAAATGTCTGATTTTTGTTGTTATTTTAAATACATTGTGGATGATTTTTTTCCCAGCAATAACTTTTTCTCTTATAGAAATATAATAGCTAGTTAATCTCTTTTATCAAGAAATTACAATCTCTCTAATTATTTTAATGTGGTGGTTGAGAGGTCAGCACAGCTGCCTTACAAGCAGTTCTCCCAGGTTAGCAAGTTCGCTTCTCGGCTGATGCTATGACACATGAAAAAAAAAATGTTTTAAAATTTTGTAAAACTTTTAGCAATTATTCGTAGAAAATATTTTATTAACACTCATCAAATTCGAAAAGGATAATAAAAGAAAATATATGTGCTTTCAACATAAACCAAAGAAATTTTATTAGTATATATAATTGTGTATGGCATTCCAGGATGGAAAAACAGCTAGTGGCATATTATAAAGTTTATTTACAAATTTTACTTTTTAAAAAAAAACATAATTGTGTATAGTGTTCAGAGAAGGAAAAACGACTGCTCAATATTGCAAAATTTGTGGATTTTACTGGGGGTAGTTTATTTACATTTTTGTCTATTAACATTTTTCTTTGGATAATATACAATGGAAATCATATAGAAAGGTTTCTCATAGTTTATGACTCCACTGTAAATGCATTTTGAAAACATTTTATTTCATTAGGATAAAAAAAAAGTAATTTTTTTTTTTTTAATAAAAGAATTATTCATATTTTAAAAATTACTTTATTTTTGTTTTTTATTTACTTTTAATGATATTCTTCAGATAGAATGTTAACATCCAGAAAATGCCAAATCTTTTTTTAGTCTTTTGAATCGGATATTTTACCCTTAGTTTTTATTCCTCTTCATTTTTTCAAGTCATTAATTTAATACTAATCTTTTCTTTGGATTTTTTTTTTTTTTTACAAATAGGGGGACTTCATGTATTCAAATGTTTTTTAACAAATAAATTTATATAGTGAATCAAATTGTGAGTAGAAAGACAAGACTATCACAGAACAAACCAATTTTGCTTGTTGGAAAATAGATCTTTGGATTTCTAAAAGGAATAATAGTTGTTTATGAAGTCTATTTCAAATTTTTTGCCTTAGTATATAATGTATCACAGATTTCAATCTTTATCAATCCATTATAGGATGAATGTCTTTTCAACTTGGATTCAGTTTTTTAAATCTATAGTTTCTCTTTTACAGTTATTATCTGCAATCTTCTTATTTTATTCATCCATCTCATATATAATTTCTAAGCTTTTTTTACAATCTTTTGGGATTCAGCTTAAGAATTCAAGTGTACATATATTATATCTTTTTTAACAATATGATCTGTTCAACTCCATTTCAGTATCTTAGTTTGCTTACTCACATTATTATAATAGTAATTGTTTATATTTCCAAGAAATAAAATAATACTGTGCAGTTTCCAAAGATTGTTAAATTATAAAGAAACATATGTAAGTGCCACTGTATACATGTAGTTTTTATAATTTGGTTTACTTTGAAGTAAGCTTTAACCTCTTCTTAATTATTTGTTTTATCATTTAATTAATTTCTTGCCCAATTATCATTTGTATTATGAAAATATTATCTTTATAATGTGTTTGTAAAAAAGGAAATATTATTAATGACAAATGGGAGTGATAAGTAGAAGAAAACACAGATTAAGGGATTTGCAAAGCTACAGAAGTTGTTTTAAGGACAATAAGATATGAAGTTTGAACAATAACATATGACATTGTTGGGATAAGTTATTATATTCTATGATCACTATTTGCAAAATAGATGCATGTGTATATACACAATTTATTATAATTTACTATTGTTTTTATATGTATTATACATATATATATATAATTTCAATAGCATAGTAAATATATCTATTTAAAAATTGACATTATTATTAATTTTAGTGATTGAATAAGGTTTTTACTTTTAATAAATAATCATTATGAATTTATTAAAGCAGTAAAAACATTGACATTTGTTATTTTTGTGCAAATTTTGTGCTTCACTTGATCTCTAAAAATGTATGATTTTTGTAAGTCTTTAAAAAAAGGCGAAAGTTGTAGGTAAATAAAGTGAAAACTTATCTTTTTTTAAAAAAATAATAGTAAAATGAGAAAAGATTGGAATAAATTTAATCATTTTTATTTGAAAACATACAATAAATCAGTTTTCCGTGAATGATAAAATTAAGAGTTAGAAATTTTTTAAAATAAAATAATAAAAATGTCATTTCACATTTAAAAAAAACACCCTATTCTTATGGAAAAATATTGCATTGTGATCATAGATTGACAATGATGGATGCAGAGAAGGTCCAAAAAGTGATGAATCAGTAGAAGAAAAGAATAAACATATTTCTATGATATTGATTTCAGACCAAAGAAAATAAACTATGAATGTGGAAAAATGATAAATGTGTACAAGGGATTGAGAGTTCACTGCATGTGTTTATTTTGCATAATTGCAGATGATGGTAAATTCTTTTGACTGTTCATAACATTTGCTAAAAGTTTGAGCAGTACTATGGTTAGAATTTATTTGGTGCTGATTTAGCATGTGTATTCCTCATAATTATGAGGAATACATGCTAAATCAGACCAAATTACCCAATGATTATCCCACATTTTCTGAGAGAAAGAATATTCATTAAGAAATTAAATTATAATGTACAGGAACATAGTTGTTTATGCAAATGCAGTTATAAAAGAATCATAACTTCAATTAAAAATACAGTGCAAAAATCATGATTTGGAAGTTTTATTAAATATTTTCTAACATATATGATTTAAATGTAAGTCGAAGCACTCTCGATTGCAAAATTTGTAAAAAAAAATAATACATCTTGAGAATTTTCCAGATACCCTTCATTTGTTTTTATGGGGAATTTTGGAAAATCCAAAATCAAAATTTATTCATTGCATTTTGGATTGATATATTTATTTTTAATTTTTTTGTAATTACACCTGGGTCTCATTTTACACAATAGATAGGTTCCTCAGAAAACCCACGCAAACGAAATCATGCAAAAATAGACGTAACTTACCTTGAAGAAGGGGGGGTGCAGACTGTGATTTTCCAAAAATTGTGTAAAAGCAAAGCACCAACGTAAAATTACTTTAAAATTCGCGCAAAAAAAAAAAATAATAAGGAAACAAAATATGACTAATAAAAAATTTCAAATTTGAAAAAAATTGATACAAGACAAACTTTTTTTAACTATAATATTTAATTTTATTCAAAATAATATATTTTTATGCACAATTTATAGTAATTTACATTTTTTTATACACGTTTTAATTATTATCGCTATTTGCTGATAAACAGGTTCGTTTGCAAACTGGTAAAAAATCAGTTTCTTCACAAGAGGAAATACAACTAGCACCAATGTCACTCTCATGTTGTGTTAATAGTTTTCTGGTGACAACATAATTAGTAATTAATCTAACAGCTAAAAATTAAATTCTTATTTTTGTCTTTAATTTTCAATTTTAATTGTGCCAACTGCTATTGCTCACCTTTTAAAAATAAACTTGCCGGACACTAAATGATTAATAATTGATATGTTCTTTTTTAAAAAGCAAAAACAGAATGTGATTTAAAATGCAAAATTAACATGCACAATGTTTGAACAAATTTACATTATAATCTTGTAAAATTTAATGTGTGTATACATAAATAATGTGGAAATCATGATTTTAATTTCATTATTGCATAAAATCTTACTATTATAAAGCACTGAAAATATTGAAATTACTAAGATGAAAGTCAAATTCCAATAATGTGCTATTACTTTTAATATGACGTAAGTGCCGAAATTTATTATTTAAAGTAATAGCGCATTATCGGAGTTCGACTTGCGGAGAAACATGAATTGCGTAACTTCAAAATTGCGTTAAATAAATCCGCGTAAAAAGAGACCCAGGTGTATATAAATAAATTTATTTGCAATATTTTGTAATTTCTTTTTGCTATTCTTTCACTTAGCAAGTAGAATGTCATCCAATTGTAAGTAGTGTGACTGTAGTAGAGTATAGGCTAAATCAAACCATTTATTTATTAGAGCTTATTATGGTGACCAAAAGTGTTTATGATAATAATTACTCCATATTTGTTTTCATAAACACAGTTTCAGCCATCTGCATTTAAAAAATTGAATAAAAACAAAAAATTAGAAATAAATAAATAATTGTCTAAATTTTAATTTTTTTAAATTCTATATACGTATATTAATTTAAAATAGTAAAGTATCACAAGTTTGAGTATAACATTAGCAACATTAGTAAATGTTTAAATTAAGATGAAAAAAAAACAAAAACAAAATAATTTTCCATATCCTAAATATAAACTAGAGAATATTTCTATTATATTGAAGTGCCACATCTGCTGTATCACCATTTGAAAAAAAACAAAAAACAACTGTAAACAACAATACAAATTATAACAGAATTTTAATTTTGTAGTTCACATTGTAATCAACTTATTATCCCTCAATGAAGTATGTAGATATGCATGTTAGGAGTAATAAGAAGAGATCTAAAATGAAATACATGGGTGAGAAAACAACAGGTGCTACTGACATTATTGAAAGAATTAAGAGACTGTAGTGGAATTGGGCTGTACATATTGGCAGAAGAGATGATAATAAACAGACAGTTGAAATCTTAAATTGGATTCCAAGAGATTGTAGAAGACTTGGAAAGAGACCACATGTGAGGTGGATGGATAAAATAAGGACATATGCTGGAATGATGTGGAGAAGAGAGGCTAAAGATAAGAAATGGATTGAACTTGGAGAGACCATCCTGCAATGGATTAATAATGGTTGAAAATGATGGTGATTAATAATTGTACATTTCTTTTTCAAATTATCTTGCTAGAACTTTTTTTTAGTTTTTTCTATCATAAATGCTTCTGAACACCAATTAAAATATTTGTAGGCCACACAAAAAGAATTACTTCTGGTACTTTTTAAATTTTGTAATCATTACTTGTTAAAGTAGTGAGGGGAAGAAATCTTTTTAATTTAAGATTTAATGATTAATTTTAGTCCTTCTTGTCTTGCATTGGTGGTTGAGAGGTCAGCGCGACTGCCTTGCACTTGCAGGCAGTTGCCCGGGTTGCGGGTTCGCGTCCCGGCCGATGCTATGACACTTAAAAAAAATTTTTTTTTAGTCCTTCTTCAAATTAGTAATAGCTTACTGTTTATTTTTTTAAAAAATGTGTTAACTTTTCCTTCATTCAGTGATAAAGAAATAACAAACAGAAAGATTGCTTCAGGTAGATTTTTGTTTTTGATTCTAAATATAGTATTAAACCATTACTTGTTCATTTGCATCACCATGAGCATAGGTAGAAACTCTTTTCCATTTTAATTTTTAATGATATAAAAGTTACTCTTTATGTTTCTACTTTTTAAAAAATTCATATTAGAAGCATAAATTCGAAAAATAAGTTATCCAAAATCATATTATCAAATCATATATTAGATAGAAATAGACAATAGAAAAAAACTTTTGTTTTGTCTAGAGACAAAAAAATGTTTTACTATTAAAATAAAAAGTTTTCCAATACATCTACATTTTTAAAATTAATTTACAGCAAAAATAAAATTAATTTATGTAAAACTTACATTCAAATTGCTAAAAATATATATATAAAATGAGAAATATTTTGCTGGAAGTGATTTTAATTTGATATCATGTAATTTATGGTTGATCTAGGAAAATAAATCTTTATGTTACAAAACTAATAAACATGTGAAGAAATTATCAAATGAATTTATGATTTTTCAAAAAAAAAAAAAAACCCTTATGTGCAGTAAGGACTTTATACTCATTTGAAAAAGTTTCAAGCTTGATTTTATGCTTGGATTGTTCAATTTTTAAATAGTGATATCTATGGAATAGAATTGCAAGTAAAGTGTGAATTTTTTTGAAAACCAGTAAAATAAATTTTAGCATTTTTGAAATTCTTTTTTTCCAGCAACAAACACAATGGAAAAAACAACATTGGTGCTAAAACTTAAACTTTTATGGTAATTAGTTGACTGATTAAAATCAATTAAAAAAAATATTAAGTTCAGTAAAATATTTTGTTTATTTATATATATGCCTATTTTTACTAATTATTAAGAATATGTTTACTGAATTAATTTTTAAATTAAAATATATTATAATGGATTTAGATATAGAAATGAGTGTGGTTTTATGAAAATAGCTGTGAAACAAAGTGTATGATTCTATTAAAAAATATAGCTGATGTCCGAATCTCCATTGTATTTTTGTGAACGTACTGAAACGAGTAAATATAAAATATAATCATACTATACCATTTTCATTTTAATTATTTTATCTAGATGTACATTTTTTATTTTTTATTTATAAGATCCACTTTTTTAATTTGTTGGTTTACTTTAAACAATATATAAAGAAACATTTTAAATAAGTGGATATACCAGCCTGAATATCTAGAAATTCTAATTCTATATATGTATATTTCACTTCAGTGATTTCTTTTGAATTATTTATAGAATTATCATAAATAGAATAGTGCTTTTGGATTAAAATAAACAATTCATTGCAATTATATTAATTAAAAGATTTTTACTGAACTTGGTTTTTTTTTTAATCTTAAGGTTATATATGTAGTATATTAATTAATATTGAGATATTTATCCAATTTGGTTTTTTTTTCCAAATGTAATTATAATCAAAATAGAATAAACACATAGTTATAAAAATTCTAGTAAAATTTCTTCACAATCATGATTTCACCTATTTAACAAATAGACATTGACTGAAAACTTTTGACAAAAACATACATATAATTTTATACAAATGACAATCATCTTTAGCATTAAAAGAAGTTATCATAAGAATGCAATGAAATAAAATAAAAGGATTAAAGGATGCCTTTTGATTAATCTTTTTTGGATTTGAAATCATCAATCTTATGAACATTTCTTTTTATGTTAAGTCCAATTAGTTAGCATTTGTATTGAATTATGTCTAGTTATTATCATCATCATCATCAACCATTATCAATCCACTGCAGGATGAAGGTCTCTCCAAGTTTAATCCATCTTCTCCGATCTTTAGCTTCTCTTCTCCACAACACCCCTGCACATTTTCTTATTTCATCCATCCATCTCACATGTGGTCTCTTTCTGGGTCTTTTACAATCTCTTGGAATCCAGCTTAATGTCTAGTTATATGTGTGTATTAAATGTAAATTTTTGAGAATAATTTTTATTTGAGAAGGTCTAGTTGTTTAACAAGAAAATCCATGGTTGCAAAGAAACTGTTTGTAAAAAAAAAACTTTATAGTTTTACTAATATCTTTATAGCTATATATTTATTCTATTTTGATACAACATATATATATATTAATGCAATATTCAGGGTATAATTAAAATACACATTTGATATGGTTTGCTCCCATCAGTAAATTATGATACTTCGTGGCCTTTTTTATAATACGAAGAATCCTGTGTAAAATAGGTTGTGAGTAGTCAAGCGTTGTTAGCTGAGAGGTCAGCGCAGCCGCCTTGTATGCAAGCAGTTGGTTGTTGCGGGTTTGCCTCCCAGCTGATGCTATGACATATGAAAAAAAAAGTTGCGAGCAAAGAAAATCAATCAAAATTATTATATTGTTTTGTATATAATTTACTCTAAATGATGTATAGTGTTTTCTCTTAATATCTTTTTTATTAAGTATAATGCTTTGAAAAAATAAAAATTTCAAAGCCTTTTACAAACTTACAATGTCACTTTAGGCTAATAAAGGACCTTATCAACAAAAGGCTTTCATTTGCTCATCCCAGTACTATGATAATGGGGGAGGGGGGGATTAGTTGTTTACCAGTGGCCGCTAATGATATTAATGATTTTTTTTGCTTCTCAAATTTACTGTACTTTATATTAAATGCTGATTTACATTATTTCCTCATTTATTTATTTTTTAATTTTGCAAATTGTTTCTGCAGCAGTTGTTCTCAAAAGTGAATAATTTATAGCAATTTCAGTTTTACCTGACATATTACACAACTCTCAAAAGTACGTGCGTTTCTCAGCTAATTCGGAATAGAATATTAATTAAATTATCTAACTTTTTATAATAGATTAGCTCGTTTTTACCGTTTCTTTATATATTGTATATTATTCATTCATTAATATCATTGGTAAACAAATAAATGAACAAAAGGAATTGGTCGAAATCCACTAAATCTTGCAACTTACAAGAAAAGATAGTCTTTGTTTAACGCAGACTAAAAAAAAAAAAAAAGAACTGAAAAAATAGTTTAGTTTGCCTATTAAAAATAAATTTTCCAAATCAATGAATTATTTTCTCATTGTGGGGGTTTTAACTTCTGATTTTAATATATATAACATTTTATTTCTATAACTATTGTAACTGGATTTATAAGATCTTTTAGTTTTGCTCTCTAACTACGGATTGAAGAACAAACAGTTCACTAATAAACTTGTTTCAGTTTTTGCTGAAAATGTGTGATCTATTTTGACAAAATCATTCATTATCAAAGGTCATTTAAATTTAACAGTAAATATATGATAGCTAAAATTTTCGATGTTATTTTTAATCAGGCAAATAAAAAAGACCCGTAGGTAAAAAAGTATTGACTCATCTGCTGAAGCTATATAGTTGGAACCATGTCCGTCGTACGTTTTTATTATAGAGATAGAGGAAAGGAAATGATAACGTATGCTATATATTTAACAAAAAAAAAAAAAAAGCAATATTGTATAATAAGAATAGCTAAATAATTAAAGATTATTATTTTTTTGTGAAGTAGGGTGTTCAATTAATTTTTATTAGTAGGTCTTTATGAGACTTATAATTATTTTCTTTAAAATAATTACCATACAGAAATTTTAAACCACTTGTAATAAAACAGTTCACATGATACTTTTTTTTTCTCTTTCTTTTTCCATTCTTTATTTTTTGTAAACATTCAATTGAAAGTCTGTTAAGAGGAATGACTAATTTGAAAGGCATTTAAAAAAGTTATTGCATTCGTTTTTTCTTTTAAGTGTCATTTAAAAAAAAAAATTTAGTTATGCTAAATTTTTTTTTTCTCTTAATGCTCACTACTTTTATTATAAAATTATTTTTAGTCCATTTATACAAAATCTTATCTAGGAAGCCTTTTATTGTGTACATGTTAACATATACAATAAAAAAATTGTTATGATAAGTTTGACATAGCTTCTAATAAATTTCATTCTTTACCGTATGTGATTAAGAATTTATGCACATAGCTTTTGACTGAATATATATTTAGAATAAATTGTAAATAATGGTATATATACTAAAGGATACTATCTTTTTTTATCAAAAACCTTTATTGCCAATGTGTACAGTGATTAATTAAGAAAACAATTAAGAAAATTTGTACATGTAATTTTGAAAATTATTTGAATTCAGATAGGGTAAAGTCTAATTTTGCTCTGAGCTGTATCAGTGTTCATCTGTCCAGTCTATGAGTGTTTCCAGGTTCTGATGGAGAATTTTCAAGCTGGTCATTATTAAGATGTTTAATTAATAAGTTTAATATTTGTTTTGCTGAGTCGATCAATTTAGCTATTGTGTTTCTTGATCCTAGATCTTGTTCTTGTGTAATGTCAAACTCACAAAACGAGGTTATATACACTTATTATATATTTATATATACATGCTCATTAGTGTTATGTCATCTATTTGTATTTGCCTATATTTATGTGTAGTATATTGAATAAGTGAGGATGAAATGAGATTGGACTAAGCTAAAATATTAACTCTTATATGTAGATGATATTACAACTAGATCATTATAATTACCTTTAGTTTTTCAATCCAAAGACCAATTAAAATTTAATGAGAATATTCCATAAGCTACATTTTTCTGCAGTTTTCTTTGATTCACAATAATTCTGAGAAGCAGTGTCTTTATATGTCTTCTTTTTGGGCATTTCCCTGATATCTTCCCCTCTCTATGTCTCAGAATAAGTTGGAATATTTCATTATACAACTGTTTTAAGTCAGCTTCCTAGTCTTACTTAGATAGTAAGATTTTTTTTTCTTATCAGACACATAGCATCATTTAACTATTTTCTATCATTTCCTCCACATTTATCCATTCCACATCTTAGCAACTTTTAATTTCTTAATGCCATTAACTTTAATTCTCTGCTCCATACAAGTTATATACCAAATATAGGGTTTTATAATTCTCTTGCATCAAATAAAAATCCATCATGGTAAGTCTAATATTATAAAATAATAACTCCTTAACAGTCTAATAAATTTTTATGAAAATAATAAAAATTCTAGAAAAAATATTTTATCAATATGTTGATTGCCAAAGGGCATCTGAGAAATATTTCCTTATATAGGAAGATGAATTAAGCATTTTATTATATTTAAAATGTTATTAATATAAATCATTGAATGCATAATGCTAGTTGAAACTCAAATGTAGTAAATGAATACTAACCACCTGGTAAAATATTTTGATTTTGCTATCTTGGATTCAGAAACAATCAAGCAACATAAGTTTAAAAAAAAATTATCTATTAAGATGCAAGTTGATAAATTTATTGATTTCAAGACAAACATGGATTTAAATAAGCTTAGATCTTTAAAGCCTATAGATAAGCATGTTTCGTGTTCTGTGTATAAAGCCACCGGAGTTCACTTTCAGATCAATGCTTTGACATATAAAAATAAGAATAAATCAATGAATGTACATTAGTTGAAACTCAAATATGGTAAATGAAACGAGTTTTTTTTTTTTTTTTTAAAAAATAAAATAAAATAAATGCCATATGATTTTTCTCATGATAAGATGTCTCAGAAAAGTAAAAAATTCTCAGTGGTTAAACTAAGTAAAAGATAACTTGCAAACAGTATCACTAGTTAACTATAAAATAATCTATTAACTTCATCATATTATTTTAAATGAATAAATAAATGATTTTTTCCTATCATGTATAAAAAATAGAAACTACAAATTACATCTTTATTTGCATTTGGAAAACCATTTCTTTTTTTACTGTAAGAGATAATTCATTACTAATAATTTTTATTAATTATTTAATAGACTAGAGATTATCCAGTAATTAATAATATTTGTGTAGTGTAATTTTCACCACATCTCTCTCACAAAAGGTAGGTTCTGCTCTCTATCTGCTTTTAACACCTTGTAGGGGAAGTTGTATGATCCCCAAGATGCACATTTCATGCTGAACCAGCACTCATCAATTGTCCCAGATCACAATCTTTTACATATATCGTTATCATGGTTCAATATATATATATAGATAGCACATTACTACAGTTTAATTGATGTGTTAAACTTGCCACCCTCACAACATTGACCCATTTATAAGACTAGAGATGATTCAATAATGAATATTTCTTTAGCGTAATTTTCAGTATATCACTCTCACACAAGATAGGGACTGGTATCTACCCATTTTAACTGATGAGTGCTGGTTCAGCATGAATGTGCATCTTGGGGATCATGCATCTTTTTCACATGTCTTTGGTCATATGTTTATGATTACATTTCTCTATAAGGTGTTAAAAGCAGATAGAAACCAGTCTCTACTTTGAATGAGAGCGATGAAGTGAAAATTACACTACAGAAATGATATTCATGATTCATTATTATTTATGTTTATTTATTTACTTATTAATTAATGGATAAAGTAGATTAGTTATATATATATATAAATGAGTAAATAATGTTTAAATTCTAATTAATGAATCATTCTGTTGTGCATGAAAGTAGAAATTAGATCAGTTTGTAATTGTGGGGTGGTCTTCATCAAAGTGATATATGTGATAATTCAGTGATTTTTGCTTTGTTTTTTTTTTTTTTTTCAATGAATAAAGTAATTTTTTTTTTAAAAAAAACAATGAATGAGTAGCATTCATAAATGATATTAATATTACACTTTTAAAATAATTCTCACTGGCCAAAATATAAACGAATGTTGAGTGTTTAATAGGAAAAGCATCATCTCTAAACAGTTCTAAATATATAACAAAATAATTTGTTGCAATAATACAAATGTTTTTTGCAAAAAGCGAAAATTTCAAAAATGTTTATTTAAAATCTTGAATACATTTTTGGGTGCAGAGTACCCTTTTTAAAAGGCGAAAGAATATATTTGACCATTACTGTAGGAAATAAATATATTTTAAACTTGAATTTTTATTTGTGTATATTTTAAGTTATACTCAGTTTAATGTTATTGGAATTTCTGTTGATCACTAATTTGTATTATTAATAAATCAAGCTTCTCTGATTTTCCTCCATCTATTTGGTTTCTTGATATTATCTTTACAGTTTTGTACATTTTTTCAGTCTACTAAAAGATAAAAAGTCACAAATATTCACTAGTATTGTTATTTTTTTAAATTTTTGTAAATAAATATTTAATTTGTTGATGCTAAGATGATTATATTATTATTAAACATCACATGATCATCATTTCCTTTGCTTACATAATCATATGATGTTTAATGGTTTAGTGCCAATCCTGCCAAATGGGATGATTGTGACTATGGTTATTAAAGAACCAAAGACACCAAATTGTTTAGATGTTGAACTGGGTTCAGATCTATATGACTATACAAGTAAATGAGCTTGGATTGATATCATTTTGGACTCATAGTTTTGTAGTGAAGTAGAGATAAAAGGTGGCTGCTGGCAGGTTGCAATAGATCCTAAGATGCAGTGCTCTCAGATCCAAAGCTACTCACTGACGAAAGCCACAAGCTAGAAACAAGTCTGGGGATATTGGATGAATAGGCACTAGGTAGAGATTTTATGCATAAACTTTATTGCATTTATTGATTACTCTGGATTGCACTGGGTGGCACTACTGTATGAAGAGTTTTGCCTCTGTTTTATATTATTTTATATGCAAAATATACATATTTTACATGAGTATCTTATGACTCCAGCTTACTCATTGCTGTTCAGAAACATGTCACCTATTATAAGTTTTAGTAACAATATGCACTATCATAGGTGGCATAGAGATATGAAAAAAAAACTATTCATTTTTATTTGTGCTTACTAATAATAAATTCGGAGTTAGCAATTCTAGGGATATCTTTTAAAAATAATTGGATATAAGACAACATTGTAGATAGTAGTTAAGATATTAAAGTAAGCAAGTTAAAACAATCCAATAAAAAATTATCATATTGATTTTATAATAATTTTAATACTATATTTAACTATTCTAGTAAAGAAAAACATAGAAAAAATGTACTTTGCCCAATTAAATTTTTAAAACAAAAATTTAATAACAGTATTTATATGGTAACCCTATAAATAATTTCAAACATTATAATGAGTCATATAGTAAAGAATTTGAATTACATTAAATTGTTGCTTTAATTCTTTCAGTATGCATTAAAATTGATTTAAAATGTCTTTCTAAAAGATATTTGTTTTAAAACAAAATTCAGTTTCTTTTTGGTTTTAATAGCAATAAAAAATATTACAAGCATTTTAAAAACAAATAATTTTCTTTTAAATATAGTAGTATTTGCAATTCTTACCTTATATAAATAGGCTATTCTATAATTTTTTGCATAAAATGATTTATATATAAAAATAAAATTACAAAATTTAATTTTGTTTAAATAATCACATATAGATCATTAGCATATTGAAAGTATATATTATTTGAACTATCATAATTCTAATAGTAATTAAAATAATAGATATTTTATAATTAATTATTTCATAAATAAAATTGCTAATGAATGCAAGAAAAATATTTTTTGATATATTATTAAGTTTGATTATTATTCTGTTTTAAATGGTATTATAAAGAAGCAAAATTAGGTTATTGCTAATGAATGGGGATAAAAGTTTTCCCTTCCTTATTTTGTATTATTAAGGCTATAACATTATTCAACTTTAAACAGTGTGACAAAAAGAAAAATGAATTTGCTGCTAATGAATATTATCTTTGCTTCTTTTTTTATACCACTGAATTGAATCATTGAACTCTGAATAGTACGTCATATTTAGAATATTTTGAACAATTTATATATATCCGATATTTTTTACATATTGATTTATATACTAGTATAGGACTAATATGTAGGGAATTGTCTATATATATGTGAAGGTATATTACAACTAAACTGAATCAATTCAAACATTTAAAAAAAAAATATTTTTTTTTAATAGTTATTATAATGTAGTAGAAATATCAGACTTAAAACCAGGAAAAAAATAATGAAAGCAATATGAAGTGTAGTAATTTATATTAGTTAATATATTTAGCTTTAAAAAAAAAAAAACATTTTCGTAAAATTTATGAACTAAATGAAACAGGATTTACTCCTGTACATATGTTAACGGTGTATTCAACAATAGAAATCATATCCAAAAATTAAAATGCGAGGATTG
>JAQFVV010001695.1:0-51615 GCA_028023455.1 Epiperipatus broadwayi | reverse complement strand
ATCCAATTAAATTATATACTTTTTAAAAACTTTATTTCTTCTCATCAAACATGCATATATATTCACTTCATTAACTCTCAATGTTTCAATCATTTTTTTCTGTAGTAATTTTCAAGGATCTATAAAAATACATGTTTATATCATTATTATTACAAATAAAATTAATATACAAAAATGTATATACTCTTATCATAAAAACAATAACATTTCTCTTTCATATATTAATACATATTTACATACATATTAAATTATATAATCTACACATTTCTTCACTTTCCAAACTTTGTTCCTTTTACATACACATTTCCGTATATAAAAATACCAATATTTTTTCTTATTACCCTTTTTATACTCTTAACTTATTACCTTTTTATGTAAATTTAATTTGTTTTTATTTCAATGTATCTTTACATAATTTATTTTATTCCAAACAGGCTTTTCTTTCTTTATGTACAAACTTTCTTTTATCATTCTCTCTTTATATAATTTTAGTTTTTTTCAATATTCTTATCTTAAAATTTATATGACCAAATTGTTTACTATGTATATTAATATTTGAATTTCTGACACTTAAATGTTTTAACTTTATCTTTAATTTATTCTTTGTTGTACCTATATATGATACATTCCTATTATCTCTTTTACAATCTAAACACTCAATCCTATAAATTCCATTCATGTTTTCAACATTCCCTATTTTTTGTTTCCTTTATCACATTTCCTAAACTAAATTTCTTTTTATATTCTGGTTTCAAAAATAAATTACAATCTTTTCTATATTTCTTATTTATATCCTTCATAATCTTTTTAATTTTAAAAAAGTACTTTTTGACATATTATAATAAATATATATAATTTCCTGCTTATTTTTCTTTTTAACCAAATCCCTTTTTATTTTTTCAATAATTTTCTTCCCACATAATTTATTAATAATTTAATTGAATATTTATTTTATGTACATATTCTATATATGATTTTGAATTATTTAATAACCCATAAAAAGTACCCTTCCTAAATATACTTGTCTCATAAAATAAATATTGTACATAAAATAAATATTCTTAATAATAAAGTAATTAGAGGAGTAAATAAGATAAGAGAAGTAATGAAAAATGATTATCCAATTAAAATTTTTAATAAATTTGTGGAAAGAAAAATATTGAAAAAAAAAAAAAAGAATTTGAGTAAAAAGAAAGATAAACAAGAAATTATATATAGTAGTTATAATGTATCAAAATTACTTTTTTTTAATTAAAAAGCTTATGAAGAATATAACTAAGAAATATAGAAAAGAATGTAATTTATTTTTGAAACCAGTATATAAAAAGAAATTTAATTTAGGAAATGTGATAAAGGAAACAAAAATAAGGAATGTTGAAAACATGATTGGAATTTATAGGATTGAATGTTTAGATTGTAAAAGAGATAATAGGAATGTATCATATAAAAGTACAACAAAGAATATATTAAAGACAAGGTTAAAACAATATTTAGGTAACAGAAATTCAAATGTTAATATACATAGTAAACAATTTGATCATTTAAATTTTAAAATAAGAATGTTAAAAAAACTAAAATTATATAAAAGAATGATAAAAGAAAGTTTGTATATAAAGAAATATTTGTTTTGAATAGAATGAATTATGCAAATGATACATGGAAATAAAAACAAATTAAAATTGCATGAAAAGGTATTGATTAAAATAATAGATTAGGAGTATAAAAAAGCAATAAAAATTGTTATTTTTATATAAAGAAATGTGTATATAAAAAGAACAGTTTGGAAAGTGAAGAAATGTGTACATCATATAATTTAATATGTATGTAAAAAGATGTATTGATAGATAAAAGGGAAATGTTATTGTTTTTATGATAAAGGTATATATTTTTATATTTTAATTTTATTTGTATTAATAAATATCTAAATATGTATTTTTATGGATCTTTGAAAATGACTACAGAAAAAAGTGGTCAAAATGTTGGGTGTTAAAGATGTAATATGTATATATGTTTAATGAAAAGAAATAAAGTTTTTAAAAAGAAGAGTATATAATTTAATTGGATTTACATTAAATTCACTCTCTCATTTGAAATTACATGAATATGCGAAGCATATATAAAAACAAATGCTACAAGACATAAACATACTATTATCTGTATAATGAAAGTTTATTTATGTATATAATTCACTGCAAGTTTCAGTTACTTCCTGTTCAATTAAATATAATCTGAGTTATTATTTAGTGATATATATTATATTCAATCACCAATTTGATAAGCTAATTTCAAACAATAATATATTTATTCTTTTATCTTAATGCAAATAAAAAGCTATTTTCTCAAATATATATTTTGCTATTTGATTACAAATTTCTACCTGTAAAGAGATTCATATACCTATGTTAGATGTCATAATAAATTATAAATGAGCTACCTTATATGTATAATCACTGTGCAATGTAAGAGATTTAGGTCAACCTTATCCAAGTTTTCTGATTCATCGTTTATTTATTTAGATTCCTTTTACAACCTTAATACAATATAAAGCACTTTAGTAGAACAGAATAGTGTTCTAAAATAATTAAAATATGGCTTTGGTACGAAGTCAAAATGTTGATATTCAATATTGAGTCTGCATTTTTATGTACTACCAATTTCTTTTATATATTGGGATAAGATATTCATGATGACTTAGTATTAAAATTGTTGATATCTTGATGTTTTTCTTATATGCTCATAATTATATATTCAACAGTTTGCAGCAAAATATATTGTCTTTGTGATGTACACATGTATGTATGTGTAACACGTATAAGTATTTTAATGGAAAAATTTGCACAAAATCTCATCATTTAAAATGATTCCAAAATTATTAGATTTCATAATTACTTGATAATTTAATTGATACAAAATAAGCATATAGTTTAATGCTAAAAAATTTATAAAAAGTTTGAACCATGCTGAAGTCATCCACAGGCCATGACATCCAGAGACTAATGTGCTACAACTGTAGTAAATCAATCAATAAAAGAAAATTCTAAAGATATGAAATAAAATCCCTCTAGATATATAAATAGTAAATTTGCAAATTTTATTCAAGTTTGATATTTTTTATAGAAAGTTTTTTGTTTCATTTTATCAATTGACTTTAATGAAAGTAGAATTATATTTTTCTTGAATTTTAAGGTAACACTCTAACCAACTGAGCCATCCTGCCAAAGGCAGGATGGCTCAAAAAAGCAGGCAGGATGGCTGTTGGTTAGAGCATTACCTTAAAATTCAAAACTCAAGAATATAAGGTTCGAATCCCATGCTAGTACTGTCACTGGTCAGGTCAGCAACACCTGAAGAAGAGGGGGGGACTAATACCTCTTGAAACGTTGTGAATATACTAACTTGTCTAGAATTCTATGTTTGTATATTTACAAATATCTTTATCTGTCAGAATATTTTTTACCATTTTTAAGAAAAAAAAAATACCGCGATTCTTTTTTAAGTTTTAATTATATAATTATTTGTAAATTAAAAAAAAAACATAATGGGAGTTTTTACATATGAAGATAGTTTTACAGAATTCACAAATATATTCTTAATATTACAAAAGCTAAAATTTAAATAAAGTAGCCAATAAATGTAATAAATTATTAAAAGATTACCTAAAATATAAAATTTTACAGGCAATTGGTTTTACTACAAAGGCCAACCTCGCAATTGCAAAGATCACAAGCACAATATATATTATCAATAAAATTTCCTTGTCAATTATATTCCAATTATCTTCAACATCAAAAGTACTCTTAAATAAATTATAGCTTCAGTATAATATATTCTCAATGGTAGAAATCATTCAGTTTAATTTTTTTTAAAACTTTAGAAATTCAATTATATATAGGTAATGTCATTATTGTGGGTATTGGGATTGAAGGAGCTAATGGTATCTAATAGTCTTTTGGTGGGATGTAAGACCACATCTTACATATCCCCCCAGTAAAACGAGGGGTAAAAGATATAAAACAATATCTTTAATTCATCAACTTTACCATATATTTTTTATGAAGTAACCCAAGACATTGACTTACTTTCTGCATGGTTTATTATCTATCATTAGGGATGGTTGTAATTAAGTTAATTTAAGCTTCCCTGAAAAAAAAATTTTTTTAACCAGGGTATGCTGGTTCAGAGTTATAATTTATGACTGGCCCATCATCTAGCATTAGGATTTCTTGAATAAGTAATTTAAACTATGTCCTCATGAGTCTTTTCCCAAAATCTGACTTTAATATATATACTTGATAGTACAAACTAGGAGATATCTATGATTATATTTCTCCTTATTATAATGAGATACCAACTTTTTTATCATTGACAATCTGATTGTAAATGTGAGTAAGCTTCACACTGGCTAACTTACGCATTAGTTAAAATGTAGGTATATTTAACAGTACATGTCCTGCTCCTTTTATTTGGGCTTAGTGGACTTTTATTTTGGAAACAGTTAAACAGAGTTGTCATTATTTTCTAAATGAAATAACTCATATGGGTAATCAATTTTCAGTTATGATAGTGATGGTATGGTTCATTATTTTATTTAAAAATAATTTTATTTCTAAAATTTAGTTTTACAAGTATATTCTTAAGCAAAAATGGTATTCTGTACATCATTCCATTTTGACTTTCTCTAACTTAATATAGTTGTTAATATTCCTAATTAAGGATGTTATCTGGGAGTTGAATTAGTACCATGTATGTCTATAGAGATTTTTTCTGAATTAAATAAAAAAAGGGAATCATTCCACTTTTCCATGGTAAGGCTTCAATATTCTTGCACTTTAAGTTCCTCTGATTCCATTTCCATTGTTTAACCAGTATGCATTTGGGACAGCACCTTTAATGATGGTAAATGGGCCCTTATATGTATTACAGAACTTATGGAAAATGAATTCCTTTGGGTTACTAATGTGTGGGGCTTTGATGAAGACTTTGGCTCCAATTTTGAATTCTTTTTAATTTTGCCTTGTTTTTCACTCATTTTTATTTGTGATATGCTACTGTACAATCTTGTTCTTGATCTATGAATAATTCAATGAGCATAGGATTGGGCTTTTGAAATAGAATTGGAGTATATTGATCCAATTGTAATCCGATGAGTGCAAAGCCAATGGATTTGTTTACAATCCAATTTACATAATTATCTGCTGTGTGTGCTTCACTCAACCTTTACGTTTATTCTCTAAGTAGGTCCTGAACAGACATCCAAGTTCCTGCATTACTCATTTACATGGGTTTGATTGTGGTATTCTAATAGAGGTTAGCATGTTTTATCTGTTTCTCTACCTATTCGATCCATTCTTTGTATAGGAAAGGGGTACTGTCATTGGTTAGGATATTCCTGGTTTTCCTTTTTCCTTAAAATGGAAGATGTCTAATACTTTAATAGTATATTTATTATTAACTTGAGGTATTGGGTAAGCTGACACAAATTTTGAAGAGATCATAAGCTACTGGCAAATATTTTTTGTTTAATAAATGGTGGCAGTGGACCATGAAAATCACAGCTTAGATCTTTTTCTCTTTTGAAAATTGAACTGATATAACTTTTATTTACTGATTTGCCTTTAAGCATGTGACAACATTGAAATTCTTTCATGATGTCTTTATACATTGTGGGCCAATAAAACCAGTTTTTCAATATTTGTTTTATGAGCTCCATAGTGCCAATATAAACAATGTATGTATTGCATAAATGGGATTTTTAATATTAGAGGTATTACCACCCTCCACTCGTCTTTGTCATTCTCTGTTTTATATTTCAAGAGCTGGTTGTCTAGCTTATAAAATTTCAGATTGGCTTTACACAGAATTTCCTCTTTATTCAAAGTTTTAATAATTGGGATCAGACCTTTGTCTATGGGTTGAAGGTTTTGAATGTTTAACAAATCATTCTCCATATTTTCATTAATTGCTAAATCAATGTTTAAAATGTAGGCATTATCTCCTGTAAGGTACTGTTGTCCTGATCTACATGGATTTTGACTTAGCACATCAGCCACATTGTTTTCAAATCCTTTACAGTATTTGACTGTATAATTGAATTCTTGTAACAACAGACGTCCACCTGTTGTTATGTAGCTGTAGTTCTAGAATTCAAGGCTCATGTAATTGGTAATCAATATCATCTCTGATCTGAGTAGCATTTGTCAAAATTACTGGAAAGCCCTCTCTATTTCTAGTTCTTCTTTCTCAGTAACTGTGTTGTTTATTTCTGGACCCTTTAAGAGGTGGCTGATGAACTTGGCCATCTTCCTGGATTTGGGATAAAGTTACCACTAATCCATAACCATTACTATCAGTTTGTATGATAAAGGGTTTATTAAAATCAGGAAAAGTTAGTATCATTTGCACTCAAAATCCGATTTTTAATTTTGGAAAACACTTCATCTTGTTCTTCAGTCTGGTTTCATTCTTCATCTTTTCTAATTAATTTTAATAAGGGCTCCATGTGATCAGAAAATTTTGGGTAGAAATAATTGTAAATGTTGCACAGCCCCAAAAATGAACAGATGTTTTATTTTTAGGTGTAGGAAATTTCTGTATTGCACTAATCTTGTGTGAATTAGGTCTCACCCCATTACAACCAAGAATCGGACCAATGAAGACTACTTCATTGCATGTTAATTACTCTTTTCAAAATTGATTTTTATATCTTTATCATAGTACCCTTTAAAAAATATTTTTAGATGTTGAAGATGTTCTTCGATAGTAGAGGATGCAATGATAAAATTGTTTACATAGTGTAATGGTCAGAAAAGTAGAGCTGCTTTAACCTAACTTAGAAATATAAATAGAAGGTTTCAAACCTCACCTACTCCATATCACAACCAAGTGACTTACTCCCCTAACCTCAAGAGAATTAATTTTCTTAATGTAGCCCAGTGATCAGGTAAAGACAAAACTCAAAAGCACTTTAGTAGAACAGAATAGTATTTTAAAATAATTAAAATATGGCTTTTGTATGAAGTCAAAATGTTGGTACTCAATATTGAGTCTGCATTTTAAACTTAGTGTCTATGATAGGCTTTGTTAAATAGTCCTGCATAAAATTTCCTTAAAACATTGTGATACATGGTGATTAAATATATGTATTTGAAAAGTGGGTCTCAGAACAAGATAACTCCATTATAAAGATAACTTAATTCCTGGATAGCTATTTCACCTCCAATCTATGGTTAAAGAAAGAACTCATTCACCTCAGTGTGATTCAGGTTCAGGAACGAAGTCTTGATAGCTTGTGTCCATTTATTTCCTTGATTGATTAATGAGATCCAGCCTTTCAACCAATTGAAATCCCACTGAACTATCTTTTATTCTATCCTCCATTTCTGACATTTTAGCTTAACTATTTTTTATTCTATCCTCCCTTTCTGACATTTGTTTAGCTGAACCATCTTTCATTTCTCTTTTCCATTTCTGACATTTGTTTCGCTGACTTTCTTTCATTTCTGACATTTGTTTAGCTAAGCTCTCATTTATTGCCTTAATCAACTGTGAGTAGTCATCTATTTTCTGAAATGGGACATTTTCTGCCTTACCATCTTCTCTATTGGTCAAATTCATGGTTTCATTTCCTCAATCAATATCAGGAGATAAAGCAACCATGTCTGGAGATGAGACTTCTTGGGACCCACCCAAATCATCGCACATATTAAACTCTTCCATTATATCCAATTTTTCTTTACTTATAAATATTCACAAAGGAAATAAGGTATATCAATCTCACTCACTCCTCAATCAAACAATTCAAATCGCCCACCATCGTTCCAGAACACATAAGGTGATCACGATATGCTTAGTTGTATTATTCTACATGACATTCGATTTCCACATCTGATGCCAACACTATTGCACTACATAATCTGACAATATTGATCCAAACAGCAATGATGTGGTTAAATAAGATTCATGTAATACATTTACAAATGTGTTATACAGTAAATAAACTTTGATATAATAATGAAGACCAAATAATTCTAATAAATATAACTATTAGGCTGAGTTTTAGATGCATTAAATACTATAACTAGTATTCACAATATCACACAAACTTTATTCATCAATCCTGACATGTTGGCTTTCAGAACTATTCTACTTATCAAGCTCAACACATTGCATGCCAAATTACTACATTTATCAAGCTCAAGATGTTGGGAAGTCAAAAACTCACTCTTATCAAGCTCAAACATGTACCTATCAATACCGAAACATATCTATCAAAGCCAAAATATATCTATCAAGATGCCAGACATTGGGCAGACAAAAATTTACTACTATAACTCCCTACTTAACACCGATCCTTCACATTATATGAACAAATACCAAAGGAAGAATAAATTAATAACTTTATTTTGTTTTAAATTCATACTGAGATTCCTCTGCTTATGCCTGACTTATAGCTCTGCTCAGTGGAGGACTGTAGAAAGTCAAAAACATAGAATATAAATAAAGGGAGGATGAAATACCATTGAACATTGAAATAAGATATATGTCTCATTTGTTAATAAACCAAATGATGGAAATCAAAACTATAATTTCTATTTGATCTCTTCCATAATTTAAATACACTCTTATATTAGCTACAATATAACTTTAAAAGAAAAGTATGATATTAAATAACTCTACTATCTAGCATGTCCTAATTTAACTAACCAAATTACTATTAAGTTGGGACTATGACATAAGATCTCGGGGAATTTTTAATACAATTTGATTGAAGAAATTCTATTACACAATAACTTACAATTATTATAGTAAAAAAATAATGGAATGAATTGAATGATGTTCCACTAGACTAGCAATTAGATAATAAAGGAAATAGGGTATCTTTTAATCTCACCTCATTGTCTAAATAATAAACTGAGTATACAACCTTCTTCATAAGATTACTAAATGTAAAGTATTTCACTGAATGTTTGGTTCAAGAGAACATTATTATCAGATTTAAGTCTGTTCGTTATTAAATTTATAAAGTAGTTCATTTATGTTGCAATATATATATATGAAAAACAAAAAACACAAGTTAAAAACTTGCATACGCTTGTATTTATGACAATAGATGGCGTTATACCAAAAACACTTTCAAGCGTTTGTTTACATAAATGTCAGAGCGAGTATTTCACTATCTCTAACTTAATTTCCACCTTCATATCATGATTTCAAGATATTTGCTATCGTCAGTGAAGGACAGGATTAATATTTGGAATGTGGAAACTAGAATACGAATGCATGTAAGAATAACTCAAGACAAAGTTTTGAATAAATAAATAAAACATTTATTTACATTTTCACAATCAAAATAAATATAACTGGTTCACATTGGGATTATTCAGTCTAATTCCAGAATTTACAAATACATTTGCCAATCTGGGTTCCATATCACTTTTTATCATATTACTGATTAGACATTTATAAAATTTGAAGAAACAAATAGGATAATGTCCTCATATTCTGACTTCCAATATATTTAGACTGTTAATTAACTCTAACATTTTTTTATTAGCAAACAACACTGGAGAAATAAATATCTTATTATGGGCTCAAATATACAAGTTGGAGAGATCACACTATCATTTATTGGGATAAAACAAATTAATAATTTTGGCTGTCAAGATAGTAGCCTTAAATAACTCAATCAAATAATCCTTTTAAATAGCTATACTTTTCACACATCCAAAATAAAAATAATCATTCTGATTAGTTAATGATTTAAATCTTGTGGTAAGTTAACAGGATATAATCCAAAATATTTAATTCCTGATGTTGAAATTTAGTAGTACTATACTCTCACGTCTTCAAGATTATTTGCATTATGCTTGTACCACATCTTATGCTATAATTAAGATAGAATCAATATATTTACATCTTGCTGGTTTTCTTATGAGTTATTAAATATGTCCTAATACGGATAATGCCATAAACTAACCAACAAATATAACACTATTTCTGCTTTAAATATACCATCAAAAATTTAATCTTACCATTTATTTAACCACCAACTACATTACAGATAGCTATGATTCTATGATAACAACAAAAAAAAAATATTAAAAAAAAATTACATGAGGAATAAACAAGCTTCTTAACTAATAAATATAAATGATGAATAATGATTTCCCACCTAACTTTGAGGTATACTATTGGTGTGGAACTCAGTCTCACCACCAGAATAAAGGGAAAATACATTACTCAACTTCCTAAAATGTCATCTTTATAATGCATAAATATGCAATCTGGAATTATACTTCACTCATGGCAAATACTTAGATATATTAGGGGAAAGAGTTCTGAATCCCAATCAACATAGAACATATCACTGATAATTTTCTTTCTCACCGCTACTCTATACATCTCATTCTATACATTAGAAAATAAATACATACACAGATAGGTCCCTAGTTCTTTCAATTCTTTTAGCATATGACATTATCCGAAACTGACAGAGAGAAACAAAGTCATAAAACTGAATATTTACTAATTGTATATGAAATAAACACACCTACGTATAAATAATTTCAAATTATATAGTACGCAAATGGTACGGTAAAGTAAATGGTAAATTAAAAATCTTTTAGTTTATAACAAACTATTATCTGTTTTCTTTTTTTAAACTTTTAAATTGCAATAATTAGTGTCAATGGGACTTCACCATTTCTGGTAACAATATTTATCTTTCATACATTTACTACTCTCTAAGCTAATTGCTCACTTCGAGACATTAAATAGAGACATATCTCCTTTCAATAAAACACATATATATATAGCCCACATAAAAAATTATATTTAAATAATCAATTACCAGCGTATTGCAACTTGTAATACGCTATCCAAGATGTTCTTGAAGGCAAGGAAATAGTACAAAATAAATAAGTAAAATAAATACACAATCCTATCTATCTGTCTATGACATGTTGTGCCAGGCATTATCAAATGTTCATGCACAAAATCTGCTGTAAAGAACATTACAGCAGATACACATATAAATATGTATATATTAAGCACACACACACACAAATTTAAAATATTGTACACAAATACACATATAATAAACTGATGTGACTTTGTATTCTTATTTTTATAGTTTTGTATATTTTCAGTATATATCATTTTATGTATTTTGCTTTTCTCTGAAAAATTTAAATAGAGAAAAGCAAACTTTATTAAACAAAATGGATCAAATGTTGGAACATATTAGTAAAATAAATAATTAAAGCAATTGTTCCAACATACTTGTATATATTTTATTTATTTATTTTTTAATTACTTTTCTAAAAACTGTAATTTTATTCTGTAAGCAAAGAATGTTAATTGCTTTGGCAAAAATCTGACCAAAAGCAAAATGTTTGATAATCAATGCTATAATTAAAATGTTATCTTTTTTATATATATATAAAATAGAAATTCTTTTGAATTGATATCTGTAATGAAGTAATCTGAGTATTCAAGATGGAAACTAATCATTATATCAAACCCTAAAATGTAGAATTTAATCAGAAAAATAGAAAGAAATGTTATAATCTAAATGATAAGGTAAATTAAAAGGGTTGGCTGAATCATACTTCTCAGAGAGGGTACCTGAATTGGTTCTTGTGAGTGGAGTAATAGGTTTTAGTCAGTGCTGTGGGATTCATTCTTTCTTTGGCATTCAAGTAGTTTACTACTTTGGCTCTGGAATTCTTCAATCATCTAGCCACTTACAGATTAATTTATGGACTAGACTACTGCAGATATTTTCTAAGAAGAAATCCATTATATAGTTCTTTTAAGAACTCTTGATTTCTTAAGGATTTAATGAACCATTCAAGATAGTGAATGAACATTTAATAATAATTATTGTATTATCTAGCAGATAGAAAATATGGAGAAATCTACCAGAGCTTCCACTAAAATGACCGTGGGGTAGAAAACCAGCCGATCCACCTGCCCTTTCTCTGTCCAAATTGCCAAGAGGTGATCATGCCAGTTCCAGCCAGCCATGCTGGTGACAAAAGCCACTTTGCCTATGCCTGAATGAGATGAAATCCTCACTGCACAGCCAGTTGACTTGAAGCCCACTCAAATCCCAGTCAGGAGAAGATGAAGATGCCTACATAAGTTTATTTTACAAATATTTTATTAATATTGAAATAATTAACTCTGATATTTCCGATTAAATATATTATTATTTTTTATTATTATTATTAATCATTTTAAAAAAGAGAGAGAATTGTCTCTCACATATGTATATTGAATTCATGGTTATTACAGACATAATGATATAACTTTTACTTAAATCTGTTAATTCTGTTTCTATCCCAAATTCTAGTATTTTCATCAAAGGTTGCAATTAGTTTTTTTATTGCTGCTTGTTTGTTACTCCTGAAAATTGTCATATGTAAATATATATATATATAAGCATACATACACTTGTAATATTCAGAAAATATGACACCTTATGTTGAGTGTCGAAAATGTATTTATCCGTATATCCTCATAAGTTATTTTTGTCACTGCTGCACCTTATGATGAGTGCAAAAGAGGTTTATTCAATGTAAATTCCCCATAAGCAAGTCCACTAATAACTTTATATTCAGAATAATAGTAAGTGTATAATTGTGCTGCACGTATATACATGTATAAGGATTTGTCGTAAAAGGCAAATAGATACAGCATCTAATGTTGAGTGCTCTATGGTATCTGAGCTAATGCAACCTTATTGACATGTAAAATATGAAATTAGTGAAATATTTTATAGTGCAGATATATGCACGCATAGTTGTTTTTTTATTTGCTATCAATAAAACAGGTTTTAAAGTCCTGGGTAGAAGTGTATGCCTGTATGACTGAAAATCTTTTATATGAGAAATATATATCAAATCACACAAGACATAACTTATTTCTACAGAGTAAAAAGCTCAAACCACTTCCATTCATTTATGAAACATTGTAAATAGCTTTAGGGATTTATTATTTTTCTTATTCATTTAAATTGTATTTATATATGTATTTATTCCAAAGCATCAAATATATATACGGGTTTGTGATAATAATTCATTTATTTATTTTTATATCATTTTAAGTATGAAACGGTGGTGGGTATTTGGGATTAAATAAATATTTAATCATAATATTAAATCGGTTTTGTCTTCATATTATTATTTATTTGATAAAATGTACTCTTTCCTTATCAATCACATACCTGTAATAACCATTTAACTTATCCATTGATGACCCTAGATGTAGAGCACTGAGCTAGCCACATGGGATATCACTCTATCGGGATGTTAAATCTTATTTTTATGCTTCGCTGAACATATGGTATTGCACATCCTTTTAGAGGGGGGGGGAATTCATTTTTTATTCTTTTCTAGGAGTGGCATGCAAAAGTTATTTTGTAAATAGACTTTTCAAAGGTGTGTACTCACCATAAGTCCTAAACATTTGGGCATTCAAGTAAGATATCAACTAAAGTGGGTTTTTAATTGGCAGAGTCCTGTCAATTCACTCTTTCTATCAGTTTATCTGGAAGTATCAATATATATGAGTACAGACAATCGGCAATTGGTATTCATTTCTTTCCCTGTTAAATCTTGATCACTTCATGCTCAGTGCAAGATTAGGAACAGAATTCTTCAGGGAAGTATGGTTCAGTACAATGTTAATAACAAACAAAAAAAATAGTTATTTTTCTTTTAACTTTTTAAAAAAAAAAAAAGTTCACTTGCAAAGTTTTTTAACATAAAGTCTCCTGAATGACGCGAAGATAAGGATAATGATTTCAAATGAGTATGTTAGTAAAATATGAAGACAAATTCCTATAGGATAAACATTCACAAATTTAAAATTTAATTAAGCAATCACAAATGTTCTTAGCAATAGCTAATTGAGCTGACTTATATAACATGTGAATAATAATCTTCTTTATAACAATAGAGATAATGGATAGATAGTTTCAGCTACATACTTGTTTGATATTTATCATTTAATTAATTCTGGAAATTTTCAATTTAGATAACTTTAACAGGCATCCAAAAGAACATTAGCTTCCCATTATTTCATAAGTTAGCACAAATATAATTATTTAATTGTTCACGGAAAATCTGCAATTCCTTAGATAACAATATTTTTCTTTATAATACATCCACATACTGAGGAGAACAAGAAATATATAATATTAATGTCCTTCCACTCAACTTAAATCAGGTACACATTAAATAAATACTAATTCTTGGTTAATTCTTTGTGAGCCACACATTCACTTCTTTAATAAAATATTTCATAAGCATAAATGATACGCATAGTTATTATCATGTAGTAGTTTAAAATATGGCACAATAAATTATACACCCATCCTCTCATTTTAACTTAATTTTTATATAATTATAAGAGAATTTAAACTTAGAGTCTATGATAGGCTTTGTTAAACAGTCCTGCATAAATTTCCTTAAAAGATTATAAAGTTCATGCAATTTCACTTTCTTCCTAATAATAGAAAACATAGGCAAATAAAGTAGATTTGGGTTATAAACATATAAATACATTTCAAATGATAATGTTAATTTAAAATTTAATTGAGTGGAGAGTGAAGAAAAATATATCTTATAAAAAAAATTAGCCTGACATATTTCCTTAAAGTTGTCTGGTAGCTAGAATTCCCATACTAAATTTTATAAAATAATGTTTAAAAAATTACACTTTGGAGTTTAACCGACTTGATTTCTGGAAGAGATTGGAAAAAAACCATGTCTATAGAAGTGGCAGAAGCATAATATTTATTATTGGCTTACTTAAATACATCTCCTTTCCATCAATCAAGAGGTCATCTTATCCTCCAAAGGTTAGCTCCACCCTTCGCACTCAGATAATTAAGTAACAAATATTCAAGAAATCTTTTCTTGAAGAAAAAAAAATCATTTGATTTTCTAAATTAAATCAAACAGAATAAAACAAAAAAAAAATAATTTTTACACTTTTAAAATAAATAAACATTAATTATCCAGTAAAATAAATTAGTTGATAACACAATTTAGTTTGTCAAATAGTTCACCAATCCAAAGATCCATTAATCACTCAAAATATACTTGCACTTATTATCAGAAATATTTACTGTAATTTTAAGTGTTTTATTGTAAAATGTAAAATTCTGTAAAATAGAAATAAAACAAACTCCTTTTTAAAACTTGTTTTTTATATGACTATTACATGAAAAAAAAAAATCCAACAATTTGACTATTTTATATGGTCTTTTTCAAGGCACACTAAAATAAAATAAAATATATATATAACAAATAACACATATTCCATAAAAATAAATAATAAATAAATAAACGAAAAATTACAAAATATATTCACAACCCAAAATATACCTTATCTCACTGCCCTTTCCTATTACCAACAAACACAACTCAAAGAGAAACAATTTCCTTTTATTAAAAAAAATATATATATATCCTTTAAAACATTTAATTAAAAACCTATTATTTTCTTTTCTGTTTATCTATTAACATCCTATTTAATTCTGGTTTTATTTCATTAATGTATACACTTTCTTTTATCATCCTTTCATTATATGACTTAATACATTCCAAAGGCTTTATATCAAAATCCCCATGCTTAAATTTATTAATGTTAATAATATTCATTAAGGCTGTAGCCTCAAGCACATGCATATAAAATGCAATAGTAGGGACCTCTACAGGTCTTAAAACCATTGCTATCGCATTTTATATGTATGTGCTTGAGGCTACGGCCTTAATGAATATTATTTACATAATCAATGTGCATTTCCGATAAATTTATAATTACAATTTTAAACTACAGTGTTAAGTAAAATCCCTCTTGATGTTTTATAGATGGAATAAATAGCTAATCCTGACATCTCCTTAATATAATATTATGATTATTATTTTTCTTAATTATAATCCTGTAAATGTAATAGTAATAAAAGATCAATATATAACAAAATGATAATATAACTGATTAATTAGGTTAACTTAAATGTAATAATTATAGATATTTTATTATATTTATTTAAACAAGACACGCTCTAGCACGATGTTTCTATAAACTGTAATACCAATAAGACAATAAGCTAATGCACATGCGCTTTCTAGTTGTCACTATATAAAGACTTTATCTTGTGTCTGAAAAAGTGGGAATATTCATTTGTATTTATTTAAGTATTATTATTAATCATGGGAATATTTAGATACCTAATAAAGAGGTGTAACTTCATATTCTTATGCCATTGAATAAATACTTTGATATTTATTTAATATTAAAGGGTATGTAATCTTGTTAATAGAATAAGTGGGTCTCATAATTGTTAATATTAATTAAACATAGCTTAGAAATAATGAAGAGTATCAAATTGTACCTAGATAAAGTCACATAGTATAGCCAAATTTAGGAACTTGTCATGATTTTCTAGGGGTCGTCCTCCTATTGGCAGGTAACAATATAAAACATTTTGTAATAAGTGAATAAATTCTTATGTTTTATTTGCATTAATGTTGCTTTATTCCAATTATATTGATGGTATTGTATATAATACTTTCGGGGAAATACAGAAATATAATCAAAAATAATTCATCTCTGTCTTAAAATTTAAACTCAAACTTCAGATGGAAATAAAAAAATACAAAAGGAAAAAAAATAATAATTATTATTTATTTTATACATATGATAATTATAAATAAAATGTTCTGGTTTAAAAATAAAATTAAAAGAATATATGCTATAGCTGTGCTAATCGTATAATTTACTTCAGAAGTATCATTAAATAAGACTGAAGGTCTCAATATATATAATAAATAGTGTAGTAGCAATAAAGTGCATTAATAAAGAAAATAATCATTTCATTAGGTATATCATATATTAATTGTTTTCTAGACTTTAATATGCAATCATTGAAAACATAATGTATATTAAGGCTATCACCTGAAGACTATGCACCTGAATACGATAGTAGGGACCTCTACAAATCTTAACACAAGATTAACGACTTTAGTATATGTTTAAAAAATTAATTGTGAAAACATAATGGCAATTTCTCCATGTATTAAGCTACATAAAGTTCTCAGTTGTGATATAATCAGATAACTATCAATAAAAACTGATAGGGCAGTGAAACACATGATCTAATAGATATTGCTAGAGTTAGTCAAACGATCAGATAGTTGATTAAATAAAGCACTAAAAAACTGCTAAGAAGTGAAATTTTTAGCCATTTATTAATGTAAGTAATGCATTAAAAATGATAGAATATGATCTTTCTTTATAAAAGCATATTCAGCTATTCTTCTTTCATGTTTATTTCTATGTTAATCAATGTGAAACATTTAGATGTAGTTTTTTTATACTACTGTTGTATGATGGCTTATTATATCGGAGATTTCTGTTTAATTCTGGAAAAAAAGTAAAGTATATCTATAAATCATTGTTTCTGCTACACTTACATATTGAATGCTTCTAGTGGAATAGTAATAAATGCATTAGTTCTTTGTTTTTGATTTTAGATGTTAAAAATTAACATACATTGTGCAAAGACCAACTTACAGATGTCAATTGTGCAAAATGGTGTCATTTGCTAGCACTATATTCAAGTAACTAGAGGGATTTGAACTTAGGATTTTTCATTCTATGTTTATCCCCTACTTCATCTCAAACATATGACACATAACCACATACATGTGAAAACAAGATTATCCCCCAATGTATGTATTACTTGTAGAACCAGCACTCATTAGTTGGCCAATCATAATCTCCCATATGTATGTACAATCAATGCTCAGTTTATATTAAGATAGCAATTCCTTAAACTTTAATGGGAAGGCTGCAATCTTCTCACCCCTCCAACTATTCAAACATCCACATCAATAGAAAACTAATGATAGAATGCTCAAAGCTGTTGGTGGATTTGATATTGTAGTCATACCCATGTCAACATTGTCAATCTAGCCACTCATAATATCAAATCGATGAAGGGTTTTGAGAATTTTATTATTGATTTTTCAATGAAATGGATAGTTGAATAGTTGAAGGGGTAAGAAGATTGAAGCCTGTCTATTAAAGTTTAAGAAATTTCTATCTTAATATAAACCGATAACTGATTGCATATATGTGTGGAAGATTATGGTCTGCCCCAACTGATGAGTGTTTGTTCTGGACGAAATACATACATTGAAGATCATCTATTTTTTTTCACATGTATGTGGTAATGTGTGTCGGTTGTTTAAGATGGAGTGAAAGGCGAATATAGATCGAAAAATCCTAAGTTCAAATATCTCTAGTTCCTTATATATGAAATATTCAGTGCAGTGAATGAATAGATTAATGAATTGGTTAATATTCGTAAATCAAAAAAAAAAAATATTTCTAACGGGAATTTTATTTTGTTTTAAAGTTATTTATATTATTTTAAAATATGTCTTAATAAATGTAAAATATACTTTATATATAATATTGTACTACGTTTTTAGAAAGATTTAAACTTGGATCACAGACTTACGTTATGATAAGCCTTTTTAAAATATATAACGTTTTTAGAAAGATTTAAACTTGGATCACACACGTTATGATAAGCCTTTTTAAAATATATATATATTTGTTGTTTTAATTAGTTTAACCATACCAAAATTAATTTGAATAATAAGTTCTAAAAAATAAATTTATTTTGTCACAAATTCTATTTAAAGTAAATAACTTTGCAATATTAGTCTTGATTTAATGATCTTATATGTGATCTGGGTTGATGTCACGTGATCTTATATGTAAAGAATATAAAAAATGTATGTATATATAATTAATATCATTAGTTGCTCTGAAGATCACATGACATTTGATGCTAAAAATGACTTTTATTCCAGAAATCTTTAGTTTTTTTTTGTTTATCACTCTTCTTTTGTACTATACTACGCAGGACAAAATTTAATAAGTTGCTAGTAGAATTAAAATATGTAATAATTAAGGACCTAAAGTAACAATTCAAATTTTAATTCAAAAACTTTTAGTTCTTCAGTCTTTTTCTCTGACCCTGAGCTAATATGAGCAGGATATTATTATTAACTTGTAAAATATATTTTAATGCATCGTTTTAGGTTGGTTATGCATGTGTACTACGACATATTTAATATGGACGTGATCTTACAAGTATGCAAAAGCACTATTCTGCTCTAAACTTTTTAAATATGATAGACTTAGTTATCAATTAATCACCAATTTAATATTTATTTTTGAAAAACAATAGATCAAATGTTATGACGCGATTAAAATCCGATTGTAGATAAAACTTCCTTTTCTTAGAAAAATAATCTTGTAGAATTCTAATATTCTGAGAAAAACAATGTATCATTTGAATTAATTTATTATTTATAAAAGTTTGGTGGTAAATTAGTTTATAACGAATATCTTTTTTTCCTATTTCTGCATTATCACATGTATACCATACTATATTTGTAAATGATAAGTTAATTAATACTACTTTGCTTAAGTCAATAAATTCCTATTTTCTTTTTAAAAAAGTTAATATTATACTTACTTCTTATATATATGTTTTAGTATCATTTAACGTCACTAGGGGGAAGTAGTATTAATTATTTTGCGTTTACTTTTGGCCAGAAAACGGAGAAAATTTTAGATAGAATACACAAAATATACGCAAAGATGTGCGTTGTGTGATCAACTGTGAACAGCAAAAAGACTGACTATTCAAGTGAAAATATAGGGGGCATTTTTGATGCCGGAAATTAAAAGTAAATAAATATATTACAGTAGTAAATATTTTTGATGACGGAGATTAAAAATAAATTAAAATATTAGTACTGTTATATTATATGAAAGAAAATACATTTGTAGAGATAGTATTTGATCGGATTATGCGGAAGGGATAACAAATATGCTGGGCCTAAAATAGATTTTACATTATGCAAATTAATTAATTATGTATTTATATGAGAAATGGTAAATATGTAAAGAATGCATTATAAGTACATAATCATGAGGGGTATACAAATAGGCTAAATTAATCGGTTACAGAAAATGATTATGATTTTTAAAAAAATAAGTTTGAAGTTACATGATAAGAATAAAAATAATATAGTCTTGCATTGGTGGTCGAGAGGTCAGTGCGACGGCTTTACACTTGCAGGCAGTTGCCCGGGTTGCATCCCGGCCGATGCTACGACATTTAAAAAAAGATTATATGATAACACTGAAGAAAATTTAATAGGAGTTTTAGATGCGTTGAAAAGTTTCCAAAAGTAGAATATTAATCGCAGATGTAGTTGATGTGGAGATGGAAGGGAAAGAGAGGATTGAACACTTATTTTTGAAATGTAGGATATTGAAAGAGAATCAGGATAAATTGTGTGGAATATGGAAAAAAATTTAAAATTAATGGGAATAAAAGAACTAGCAATTTTATGATTTTTTAAATTATTTTTATATATGATGATAGACTATTGAAACTAATGAAACATCTTTTATTAAAATATGATAGTAGAATTTTTAAAAAAATGAACCAGGCTTAGAGAAATAATTGAAACTTAAAAGTAAATTTAATGGGATGTATAACAGAATTTCTGGGAATATAGCTTATGCACAAATATTTGTCATTATTTTTGAAATACTATGCCATCTTTTGCTTTATTTATATATTGCTAAAAAATATAATCATCCACTAATTATTTAAATGTATTTTTGCTTACTATAAAAAAATAATAATAATGATATAATCTTTACTTTGAACTTTTCATTCTGTTTCTTTAATATTATCTAAAATTGCTTCAGAAACATTCTAATGAATTTAAATTAGAACTTACAAATCGGTTTCAAGTATTAATAGATTTTGAACATGATTCAGATTTGAATGAAATTAATATGAAAATAACTGATCCACTTTTAAAAACTGCAACAAAGATAACTGGTAGAAAAAAGCAGCAATTGATCAATAAAATTTCTACTGAGACTAGAGAATTTATGAAGAAAAGAAGGAATATGAAGATATACAAAAATGATGCATTAAAAAGGATTGAATATCTTGAATTTTGTAAAATGGTGTGGAAAAGAGTTGAAAATGATATAAGAAAGTATAACTGTGAACTAGCAAGGAAAGCTGTAGAAGAAAATAGAAGTCTCAAGAATGTAAAACAAAATTTTGGTATTGGTAGGAAACTTATATCTGCAATAAGAAAAAAAATATGGAATTATTACTAAAAAGAGAGATGACATCATGGAATGGGTAGAACACTTTTATCAAGAATTATATAGTAATAAAGAACAAGTACCTCCTATATCTATTACATCTTCCAAATTGCCCAGAAATTTTAAATGAAGAAGTGAGACATGCAATTAAATATATAAAGAAAAGAAAAGCTCCAGGTAATGATGGAATTACAATTGATATATTAAAAGAAGCAGGTGAAGAAATAGAATTTTTTTTTAGCAAAGTTATATACCAAATATCTAAATGATAAAGGTGTATCAGATGATTGGAGAATGCAGTATTAATATTAATATTTAATTTCAGATTTTTTTCTTCACTATTGATAGCTATGTAATAAATAATTCGCTTAACGTATATAGTGAAATTAAATTCAACAATTATATTAATATTTCTTAAGGCTAAAAGGTGTACTAGATAATTGGAAGAATGCAGTATTAATATTAATATTTAATTTCAGATTTTTTTCTTCACTATTGATAACTATGTAATATATAATACGCTTAACGTATATAGTGAAATTAAATTCAACAATTATAATAATATTTCTTAAGGCTATATTTGAGACATTTGAAAATAGATGGTATAGGATGAATAATGGATGGCCCATGGGACTGCCCATGAGTGGCATTGTATCTAGTGTTGTAATCAGTTATTTTGAAAAACAGATTATATCGAAGTTCCAAGAACAAATACATGGAATAATTTATTGTAGGTATGTAGATGACATTTCATCGCAGCACTTAAACTAATAATAACAGCCATTTAGGAGGAACTGCAGGCACATACCAACTTGATATTCAACTGCACTGAAGAGAATGAGCTGAATACAATTAATTACTTGGACTTAATAATAGAAAGAACGCACAGATGCTTTAATTACAACATGAAAGTAAAATCATTAAACATTAGAGGATACATCCATACTAAGTCGAATACCCCAAGAGCCCACAAATTAGCAGGGCTTTCTGCCTTTTTGTTCAGGAATTACCATTTATGCAAATATGAAGAAGAAAGAAGAATAAATATTAACCAATATGTTAATGATCTTATGAAGGTTGGTTATGATTTAGTAACCATCAATAAAAGAATCAAAACATTTTATGAAAACATAACCAAATCTATCAGGGACAAAAAACAACATATATGTCTGCCATACATACCTAAGATTGCAAGAAAACTAGTCAAAAAATTGCAGAATGAATTCACAGTAGGTTTTCTAATCCCTCCTAACACCAATAGAATTTTGAACAACTCTAAGGACAAGATTGACCTACAATCAACACCACATGTGGTGTACAAGTTGACATGCCCTCAGGCAAACTGTGGTGCAGTATACTATGGTGAGACTTGGGCCACTATGAACAATAGAGTGGCTCTTCACAGATACTTATACAAAAGAGTATTAAGAAGAAATGAAGGCAGCTCAGTGTTTGAGGACCACCAAAGAGAGGCTAATCATGAATTTGAACCTGCAAATGCTAGAATAATTTCAACTGAAAGAAATGACATCAAAAGGAAGGTTAAAGAACCATGGTATATAGCAAGAGATTTGAAGGCAATAAATAGGAGAGATACATGCTTTTCTATTTCAAAAAGATGGACAATATAAATAAGCTTGCATAGATTTGCATAAATTACTATGTTAGAAGGCTATGAATATGGAGTTGTAGGCTCTGAAAGCGCTTAGCCTTAAGAAATATTAATATAATTGTTGAATTTAATTTCACTATATACGTTAAGCGTATTATATATTATATATATTAATATTTAAGAAAGGGGATAAAGAAGATATTAGAAATTACAGACCTATCAGCCTTTTATCAGTTTTATACAAAGTTTTTACCAAGATGTAAACAACTCATCTATAGAGAACATTGGATTTTCACCAACCAAGAGAATAAGCTGGATTTAAAAGTGGTTTTAGTAAAGTAGATCATATACAGGTACTGAGAGAAGTTATAGAAAGGACAAATGAATATGAATTACCATTATGTTTTGGATTTGTAGATTATGAAAAGGCATTTGATTGTATAAACATTTCTTCAGTGATTAAAGCATTAGATCCTCAAGATATAGATCCAGGATATTGTCATATTTTAAAGAATATTTATAAAAATGCAACAGCAACAATTAGATTACATAATGATACTGGGAAAGTCAACATTGAGAAAGTGTAAGACAGGGTGATTCCATATCTCCAAAACTTTTTACAGCAGTACTGCAAGAAGTATTTTGTGGATTAAAATGGGAAGCTAAAGGAGTGAAAGTATTTGGGATTATTTAAAACATTTAGATTTTGCAGATGATGTAGTTGTTTTTGCAAATAATCCTTTAGAGCTGCAAGAAATGTTGCAGGAGTTATCAGATAAAAGTAGAACTAAAGATAAATGTTAAAAAGGCTAAAGTAATGTTTAATCAATTTTCTCAAAGTATGAAAATAAAGATTGATTATGATGAGTTAGGAGAAGTTAACAGTTACAAATACCTTGGTCAGATTATTAATATAGATGGAAACATAATGGATGAAATTAATCATAGAATTAAACTTGGTTTGAGTGCTTTTGGTAGAAACTAAAAGTAAATATGTCTGTGTGTTTGAAAAGAAAAGTTTTTAACAAATGTGTTTTACCAGTTCTTACTTATGGATCTGAGACTTGGATACTTAATAGAAGAGCAATACAGAGACTTCAGACCACTCAAAGAAGTATGGAGAGATGCATGTTGGGAGTAACAAGAAGAGATCAAAAATGTAACGTATGAGTAAGAGAACAAACAGGTGTTACTGACCTCAGTGAAAAAATTAAAAGATTGAAGTAGAGTTGGGCTGGACATATTGCTAGAAGAGATGATAATAGATGGGAAAATGAAATCTTAAACTGGATTCCAAGAGATTGTAAAAGACTCAGAAAGAGACCACACATTAGATGGATGGATGAAATAAGAAAGTATGCAGGAGTGATGTGGAGAAGAGAAGCTAAAGATCAGACAAGATGGATTGAACTTGTAGAGATCTTCATCCTGTAGTGGATTGATAATGGTTGATGATGATGATGTTGAACATTGCTTTATGTTATTGAGTTATTTTAGCTACTTTATTAGTCCTTATTAATGGATTTAATTATTTATAATAAATATATTTAACATTTAAATACAAGTATAGTATATATTGAAACGGAAACATTGTTTCACATATGTAATTTAAAGCCCCTCCCCCACCAATTTAAAACTGTCAAGATAAAATTAAAAAAAGCTGACATAGTCTTCAAAAATAAAAGTTAAAACAAACAAATAAAAAGATGACAGCAATTTAAAAATTAATATTTTAAAATATTAAAAGTACTGTTAAAATGTATTTTACAAAAGTTTCATGTTTGCAGATTATCAAAAAGAAGGCTGTAGTTAACAGTTAATAAAAAAAAGATTACCATGGTTATAAAAATCAATAGATGTTTTTCAAAAACATCAGATAAGAGTCATTAGAATCTGTTCCCACCAAAAATTGATGGCCAATGAGGGAAGAAAATAAATACATGGACCTCTGAGAAGATTGGTGTTAGATCAATCTCAAAAACTGATAGATAAGAAAAGGATAAAGAGATAAATATGAGAGTAGAGATTGCTTAAAAGATTTTTGTAGCAGTCATATGGTTAGAAAGCATCTAGACTGTTATTAGTGAAATCCATATTATATGACTACTAGTCCAACAAAGCTTGGAGTATTGTGAATAATAAAAAGAAGGAACCTGTAACCAAAAAAATACTAAATGAAGAAACAAGTGGTTAAAATATACCTTCAAATGTCTGGGTAATCGAAAATAGCTTTTCTCTCTTCTCTGTTTCCTGTTCAGTTATGAAGAACAATAAAATCAAGGTCTGTGAACTGATTGTCTACTTGTTAAGCTCTTAGAACACCCCTTATTGATTGGAAAATTTACAGTGAATCACCAGCAGATGCAGGTTCAGGTAGGGAAATTGTAAATCTTTTATAGCCTTTTATAATACATAAAAATATTTTGTAAATTGTATTTCTTAAGTTATAATATAATAAAATGTTCCTTTTAAATTGATTAATTGTAAATAATACAAAAAGAAAATATATTTAAAAATGGGATGCAGTGGAGTAATAGGTGAAATAAAAATATTTTGTAAGATGTGTTTATTAAGATAATCTATGACTGAATAAAGTGTCATTTTCTGGATTGATTGATTATCAAAATGATGCAAAACGATTAAAAATATTTATTCTGAATAGCAGTTATTATTTTTTAAAAAACACTTTGATAGAATGAATTGCCTCTGGAATCACACATATATAAATTAAGGAAATGTTTACATATGTGAATTAAGGAATAATAATAAATCTCTTCCAAATAATGACTTCAAACTGTATTAATATGATGAATAAGTGGTCCAAACACACACTGAATATTAAATAACAATAAATCTCTTCCAAATAATGACTTCAAAATGTATTGATATGATGAATAAGTGTTTCAAACCCACACTGAATATATTAAGTAATTATAAATCTCTTTCAAATAATGACTTCAAATGGTATTGGTATGAGGAATAGGTGGTTCAAAGCCACACTGAATATATTAAGTAATAATAAATCTCTTCCAAATAATGACTTCAAACTGTATTGATATGATGAATAAGTAGTTCAAACCCACACTGAATATGTTAAGTAATAATAAATTTCTTCCAAATAATGACTTCAAACCATACACATATGATAAATAAATGGTTTAAGCTCACACTTGTATAATATATAAAATAAAAATTAATACTTGGGATTTCTGGATTAGAACAAATATTTCTCGATACCTGGATTAAAATAAATACTTCAAGATACTTGGATAGAATAAACACTTCAAGGTACCTAAATAAATAAATTATTCTATACACATGGATACGTATCTATTGAAACAGATATTTCTGTCCTCCTATCTGTTTCACCTTTTTGTTTCCACAGACACATCTATGCCAGTTTTAAACACTCTTTAGTACAGGTATATATGTATCCACCCAGTGATATATGCCTTTGCACAACTGTATATGTGGTTGCACAGTTGTATATATATCCACACATGATATATTCAATCACACACATATATATGTAATCGCAGTTTATATGCATTCAAACAGTTATATGGTTATTATCACACATACATGCACCTATAAATGATTGTAATATTAATTTTTGTATAGATATATTGCAGCATTTATATTTTGTTTAATAAATAATATATTGTATAAAAGTTATTTTATTTAGAAAATGTAGTTAAATAATCTTTAGCAAGTTTGATTTAAATGAATTATAAATTATATGCGAAATTCACACATTGGTAATAAAACAATTTAGAATAATTCTCAAGTAAGATCAAATGGTTCCTAAGTTATTAACATTGTTCTAAAGCTCATTATAATTGTAATGAATTTCTTTTTCCAGATCAAGCCAGTAAAGGTTTTGGCAATAAAATAAAAAAAGATCAGAGTCAAAAGAAACTGACTGCTGTAAAACTTAGAGGAAGTTTGAATTCTGGTTTAAAATAGATAATCGCTGGTTTTTGATCTGGGAAATATAAATATTGCAGATTTTTTTTAATTTTTATTCTTGAGCTTGCTTTCCTGTAAATTATTGTGGAGACCAGATTCCAAGATGATCTAGTAAAATAAAATATTCACTGGCTTTTGAGCCAGGGATGGTGCTCTCAGTTCCTCCAAACATACCTATGAATAAATGTTCCAGCAATCTGCATGAAGGGAGAATATAAAGAAACTTAAAACCTACCTGAAAAGAAATGCCACTGAAATTAAGCAACTGTTTGATGACTTCCCAGCCACTATCAGTGATATATGCTTCAGGCCCAACCAAGGAGAGAGACAGTGATGGTAATAATTTTAAAAACTGCAGTCTATGAACTTTAATCTATAAAATCTAAGCTAGCTTTAACACTTTAAAAAGAACATTCTATCTAAATTATCAAACTCTTTAATTTTTACCCTATTATAAAAAGAAACTCTGTAAATCTGTGTAACTTTATATATATATTGTAAAGGGAAAAAAAAATCACTTTAATTTTATAAACTGCTGAAATCTTTTATAAATTAAAAGATTTCATATTTTTTTATACTCATTAAATGTCCGAAATTTATTCTCTTCAATTCTTTCAAACTAACGGTCTTGCCTAGCTTTAATATTTTAATATTTTGTTTAAATGCATTTTGTTTATGTTTAATATGTGATAATATGCTCATATTTCGAAACAATGAAACTAGTTAAGTAATTTATAAAGGAGATAATTGTAATCTTCACTTAAACATTTTAAAAGCATTGTTTATTTTATTGAATCATTGTTTCGAAATTATAATATTGGTAATAAACAAATGCGCTAACCACTCACTATTATCATAGTTATATATATTGTAAAATCGTATTTTTCAAGGTTTGCTTAACCGATTTTATATTATAACTTTTAGTATCTAATAGTTAGAAAGGGATATATTGTCTAGAGATGATAAAGTATATTTGCTAATGTTTGTATTAAGTCCAATCAAATATACTTTCCCTCCTTAATTATGAATATTTATATGCAGATTCGGGATCTTAAGTAGATTATTTATTATATAGTTTAAGCCCATTTTATTAGCACACTTATAATGCTAATTTTAAGAACTGTGTTGAATTAGCTTGACAGATAAAATTATCTGTTTTAGGCACAATTAATTATATGCATACTTATTGCTTTCTATATATATATTGTGTGCATTGCAGGTGTATATTTATATAATACCCTTATATGTGTTAGGTTTTGCTGCATCTTACATGGGTTCATGGTAGCAAACCACGCCATTATTTAGTTTGGGTTATGACTATCTTTATTATAACTGGAGCATGCGGACCCAGATTTTTCCTAAAGCCAATCCAAGTTCCTGAACTTATATGTTCATATATCAATAGCAGCAAACCGTCGGTCTCAGAGCAAACCGAGCATTTGATGCTGAAGCTCTTGATTAATCACTCACTCGCACTGCAAGCTTATTCTTTAATATTTTATATAGCACATATATGTGAATCTAAGAGTAACCAGTTCTTTTTCCCATATTAATTAATCATTCAGCTTTAGACTGGAGTTTGAATCTGGATTATCAGATTGAATCTGCATGATACTGAGCTTATTTAGTTGCTCATTTAATTAGTATATATATAACAGCCATTAAAACTGGCTGTACTCATCATCATCTCTACTAAAGTATCAACTTATAACTTAAGCAAACTGAAATCATAAGTTGAGCATATTAAATGATTAGGCATGACTTCTACAACTCACACACATATGTATTGTAATATGTTTAAAAGGGAACAGATGTACTTGATAACAGTTCCATCCATTGTAAAATGCTTGCCTGTAGTGAATACCTTGTGAATATTATATAATCCTTGCCATTATGATATTTTATGTTAGATCATTTGTTATTGTTTTAATAAACTTTTTTAAATATAAACTGTTGTATATCTTTCTTGCTCAGACTCTAGATCAAACCACACCACATTGTCTTATCCAATCCATAGTATTTTATCCAATCCACGGTATATTATTAAATTTCACAGTTCATTACTCCAATTTCTTAATGATTTTATATGCTATATGTGTATATCGCTGTAGTTAAGATTAATAGAGTGTTAAGTACTATATATCACCCATTTAGTTATGTTCGTAGTGACCTTAAGTCTCATGTTTCTACCTGTTCTATGTTGGCTCATGGTTAAATAAGGACTGAGTGTACTCAGAGATGTCGCTCATAAGGGGTTAAATTTGGAGTACTGGCAGGTGAGTTGAAGTTTGGTCAGATTAGAGGTCTCAACCACTTCACTCCGGTCAGCTTTGGGATATTTTGCTTGGGCTCTGTATTTTGTTGCATGAGTATACAAATCTGACCATTACACTATGCAGATGAGGGAGATTCAAACCTAGAAGGACAATTCCCACTCAGGACCAATCACAAAAACATCCATAATGTGCACATGGATATGAAGACAGCCAGTATAGAGACTGTCAGCAAACTTTTCCTTCTTCTTTAATTGTTTCAAAATAAATAATAAACTTTTGTCAATTTCATTTGCATCATTCATCTATTTATTCAAACAAAGGCAAAACTCTCCATAGAGTAGTGCCACCCTGTGCCAAACAGAGAAATCAATGGATGCCAGAAGGCTTGTGCATAAAATCCCTATCTAGTGCCTACTCATCCAATATCCCCAGACTAGTTTCTGGCTTGTGGCCATCATCAGTGGAGCCTTGGATCTGAGAGCACTGCATCTAGATCTTAGGATCTAATGCAACCCTCCAGCAGCTACCTTTTAACTCTACTTTACTACAAAACTATGAGAATGAAATTGAAAATACAATAATATTTTCAATCTAAGCTCAGTAGCTTATATAATCATATGGGTCTGAACTCAATTCAGCATCCATACATTTTGGTGTCTTTGGCTCTTAAACAACCACAGCCATCACTATCCTATTAGGCAGGATTGGTGTTAAACCACTAAACATCACATGATCACCATCTCTATACTAGCACATAATTGTTGTAAACAAAGGCAAAACTCTTCATACAGTAGTGCCACCTTGTGCCAAGCAGAGAAATCAATGGATGCCAGAAGGCTTGTGCATAAAATCCCTATCTAATGCCTACTCATCAAATATGCCCAGACTAGTTTCATTAGATCCTAAGATCTAGATGCAGTGCTCTCAGATCCAAGGCTATTTATGCACTGGTTCACAAGAATCTCATGCCTCCTGAGCTACATTCAGCATAACCAGACAATGGTAAGTAAGGTTGTTGTAAGATGGAACTCTAGTGGTGCTGTTTGGGAAACCAAACACATAAATTTCTAGATGATTCCAATCTCTATGGTGCTACATCCTCTGATGAGCAGGAAATATTGTTGTAGGTGGGGTAACATCTGCATTGGGGAATGCTAATCAATAGTTCTTTTCTGCAATATGCTCATCAGAAAATATTTACAACCAATGTAAAGAGGTTGGATGATCTTGTTCAGTTACAATATACTTAACCAGATTGTTAAACTCCCTTCAGTCATTTGTTTTATCTTATACAACCAATATACATGGCCACAGATATGTGAAAAAGATAAATAATCTCCAATGTTGGTAATTCATGCTAAACCAGCACTCATCAGTTGATCCAGAAGATCATCTACTACTTACAGATATAATTAGAACTTGGTTTATATTATGATAGCAAATTTTCAAACTTTAATGGACAGGCTTCAATCTTCTCACTCTTCAACTCTTCAGTCATTCATATCATTGAAGGGAGCTTCAAAGGGTGGGTTCAAATCCCCTCTAATAAATATCTTTATACATAATTGGTATAATCATTACTTTCAACTTTCTATTCTGTCAGCTTCTTTAATTTTAACATAAATTGCTTTATATCACTGAGAATCTTTAGAAACTTTGTTACTTATATATTTGGTTATTACACAAAATTTCATTCTTATCTTATCAAGCCCCAGTTGCACTTTTATATAAAAAAGACTGGTTTATATCATTTAAATCATTTCAATTTTAAATACAATATCTAATGTCTTTTATTCTAAATATATTACAAATCATTTCAATTTTAAATACAATATCTAATGTCTTTTATTCTAAATATATTACAAACTAAGATTAATGATACAAGAAACAATTACATTATAGTCAAATACACATTAAAATATTAACCACTACATATCACATGATCACCATTTCTTATGCTTGCTCATAACTGTTATTAAACAGGCAAAACTCTCCATACAGTAGTGTCACTCAGTGCAAGCCAGAGTAATCAATGGATATCAGAAGGCTTATGCATAAAATCCCTATCTAGTGAGGAGTCTTGGATCTGAAAGCACCTAGTCCCCCAGACTAGGTGCTTTCAGATCCAAGACTCCTCACTGATGAAAGCGACAAACTAGAAACTAGTATGGGAATATTGGATGAGTAGGCACTAGATAGGGATTTTATGCACAAGCCTTCTGATATCCATTGATTACTATGGCTTGCACTGAGTGGCACTACTGTATGGAGAGTTTTGCCTGTTTTAATACATTAGAATAATGATTGCATGATCCTATCTTGTTATAAGAAGAGACTAATGGAGAAAAATTGAGATGCCAAGATGAGAATGTGGATTCAGGTCTTTGATATTCATATTGCAAATATCCAGCAAAGATTTTGTGAAATACATAGATTGTGGTATAAGTTTTTTTAGTGGTGTATGATTGAAATATAATAGGGTTGTGTTGAGGGATATACCGACTAAAAATGTTGAAAATATCTCTGCAATGAAATATCATTCACTCTTCTGCAAGAAATGTTGAGGGATATACTGACTAAAAATATTGAAAATATCTCTGCAATGAAATATGATTCACCATTCTGCAATAAATTAAAAGTGGATACAAACCAGTTCCTACTTTGTATGAGTATTGTGTAATGAAGATATATTGAAGCTCAATATGGGCATGAAAATTCAGGTGTTTGATGCACCCAGATCAACTGATGAGCAACGGTCATTTATAAAAAAATGCCAGCACAGTGAGAGAGGGTGGTCTGGAGTTCTGTGCTGGTGGATGATTGTGATATGGTGGGATTGAGAAGAAGGATGCTCTAATAATAACAAAGAAAAAAAGTATCAATAAGTATATATACTTATATACATTTTTAATCCATTTTAAATCACTGTGATTTTTAATATATTATTTAATTAGATTTTTTTTTATTTTCTTATAGATTTGTAAATTTTTAAATCATTAGATAATATGTTAGTAATTTAGGACTGTTCTGATATTTCATTACATTTATTTAACTGTATAATTTTCCCCTCTTTTTTTTAAATAGTAAGTCTATGAATAACGTTAATACGCTCGCTAATACAAGAAAAGATTACATTCTGTTAGCCAATTAAATAAATAATTTGCTGAACACAGCTTTTAACCCCTGGATGGAGAGGTCATTATCATTGCACTTCATCTTGTTAGTCTATCTGGTGTTAATATTGAAGAAAACATTATCTTGATATTTTCTGGATAATATGTAAATATTTAATTTTTTGGTTGATATGTAAATACATAATTTACATATTCCACTTCTGGGTCAAAGTTACAGCAGGAGTCTTTTCTGTTTATCACATGGCTGTTATTAGCAATAAACCAGGCCTCTTTAAATGAAGTGCTATGATTGTAACATACACACACCGAATCGAAAGCAAAGCTCAGCAAATTATTTATTTAATTGTATAACAGAATATAATCTTTTATTGTATTAGCGTATAAACATTATTCATAGAATTACATTTCTTTATTATATTTTGATACTACGTATAAATTTGTTTTAAGTCACATTTCAAATCTTCAGTTTCCAGTATCTTCTCATGATTTTTCAAGGTTGAAAAACTGTTTATTATTTTACAAAAAAGTTTTTAAATATAATGACTATTTTTTTATAATTATTATTATCCAAGAAACTCCATCAAATAATGAAATACAATTTCTTCACTTTACTTAGTTTTTTTTTTTTTAATATTAGAACAGCAATCTATTTCTTCTACTTCAGTCCTGCCATCTATTGTCAGTTTAAATAATTAATAAATTCTAATTTGTAGTTCTTAATAAATTGCCAGCTAATGTTGGGCTATCCATATCACCACATTATTTTCTCACTGAAAAGTTTTGGTTTTAGTGAACTTGAAATTTTTGAATTGACTGCATCTTGCCTCCATCAGCAATTTCTTCTTACTTTTTTGGCTAACAAACTATCAGTCTGAAATCCAAATACAATTGAGTGTTTTGAACTTAATTCAACATCTAGCATAACCTTAAATTGCTATTTTATATCTTAACAATAAAATTCAAATACAATTTAGTGTTTTGAACTAATTCAACATCTAGCATAACCTTAAATTGCTATTTTATATCTTAACAATAATTCACCAAAGATTTATCATTATTAACAAGAACACTCAAAGTAGAAATATCATTGATTTTGTAAAACATTGAAATAAAATATTTAAATTTATTAGATTATTAATATGATGTTTCCATAACATGTTATTAATTATCTCTCTTTATATCAAACATATTTTATCAATTCTACTTTTATATGCTTATTATTACTGCACTTTATGCAAATTTAAGTATATATTAACATTAAAAGAGTAGTAAACTCTCCATACAGTAGTGATATCCAGTGCACACCATAGTAATCAATGGATTCTAGAAAATAGTCAGGGATATTAGATAAGTAGGCATTGGATAGGAATTTTATGCACAAATCATCTCACATTCATTCATTATTAAGACTTGCGCTGGGTGAGCATAAGAAGTGATAATCCTATGATATATGATTTCTATACTCCATACAAGAATAATGTCTTAACATACATTTGTTGTTTCTTCCATTTATGAATATGCATTTCTTTGTCAAAGCATCCAAAGGATATTTTTGTTAAAGGTTATTTGAGAAATCTAATTGAAAAAAAATTTTTTTTTTCATATGTCAAATGCATTGACTGGGAAGCAAACCTGGGTCGGCTGTGATTATAATATTGTGACTCTTAGTATACTTCCATTAAATGAATTTTTTTAATACTTTTAACATGTATTAGATATTGATGGCAATGCAATTTTTCATTATCGTTCAGCCATTTTTCTAGTTTAGTAGCATTGATGTGCCAAATTTCAAACTGGTTGATATCAATTTAATAAATTTTCATTGGTGCACAGAAGAAGGTGATATATTTTTTAAAAAAATACTCTTTCACTAAATTTTATGAGTAACTCACTAAAAATAATTTATAGTTAACTAAAACAGAAGAAAAAATGAAAGATAAAATCTTAATTTCTCTTGCTTTATAAAAAACACTATCTTCATAAACCCAAAAATCTTGTAAATAATTATTAACACATGAATTTTTTTTCAAATACTGGAAATGTGGTGGCATTGTTTATATAGTCAGTTTTTTAAATTGAATGCAAAAAAATCTGTTGCAAAATGTCTAAATACTAGAAAATGTTTTGTTCACCAAAGTTGTAGTCCAATTTTGGATTCATAGAAGAAAAGGTTACCAAGATGTAAGTGAATACCTGTTTTATTGTTTTTTCATCTTTATAAGAAATTTTAGAACAGTTTTCACTCAAGAATAATTGAGAGTATTTATCAGTCCAGTTATGCAAATGGCTGCCATTAGAAATAGGCAAAAGCTAGGCTAAATAATTCTAGAAATCATTAGAACAACATAAAACCTTGGAAAATAATTTTAAATCAAACCAAACAATTCTAAAAAGAATAGAGATACCAGAAATCCAATTTTTTTGTTAGAATAAACAGAGAAATCATTTGGACATCAAAGCTCATAAGAAATGTGAAAAATAAAATGATAACAAAGATGGTTTTAAGAATTTAATCGTTGCATCAGATATTAAAAATGTGAAACAAGTTTCTATTACTGCAAACCAGTCAGGGAAGACAGAAAATGTTGTAGGGATTATTATAGATACAAAATTAATCATAAAACTAAGAAAAAAAGTAATCCCAGTGTTAAATTGTTCATAGAAAAAAAGTTACGATATTGTGGTGTCGAACCGGAAGTTGCTGAAGGTGGCTAAACAGTGCAGATCGAAAAATTATTTTAAATTTTAATTCAATCTTAATTTTAGAATTGTACATTATAGATTATGACTTAAAGTATCCCCCTGCACAAAAATCAGGTTTCTCTGATGATCAGAATAGAAGTTATTAGCCCACTTCCGGTGGATTGGGGGGCCTCAAAAAAATTTTTTTTCAAACCAACACAGAATTACAACGAAGTGATTTATGACAAAAAAGTAATGATTCAAAGACAAAATTAGTACAAATGATGTTTTAGACCTAAACGGAGACATTGAACCTGCAAATTATTCATCCTCTTTCAAGAGATAATTATTGAGAACATTCCAAAGTTTAACAACAAACTTTCAGATTATACAACTGAATCCTTGATTATTAAGTGAGACCATTCAATCAAAGAAAATAGAACCCAATTAGTATCAGCAAATAAGAATCACTGTGAACCCTGAAGGACTCTATAGTTGATGGGTTGAACAGGTATTGTGAACATTTGCAGACACAGGAGGTTGATAATGTTTAAAAAAGCAGATTTTTAGCTCCATTGACCTCAGTGTGTAAGATGATATGGACAAATAATTTGTTCTCTTGGTGTGCATGTAAACCTGTCTTGATTTCAAGACTACAATTATTCAGATGTATTGGTGGGTGCGAGTTTGCACTCCCCCTTTTTCCTCAGATGTGGTGATGATGGTTGTGAGGGGCTTTGTTCATTTGTGGGGTGGTTGGAAATTATTGTCTAGCCTGGAAATATCAACAGGGTGAGTGAAAATCACTACCTTCACTTGGACATCACACTGAGGGGCTCCTACATCCCCTGATGGATCATTTGTTAGGTTAGTGTTGGTTTGCACTCACTATAATTAGGTTTCAAGAGTTAACTTTAGACTTAGAGCATTTATAAGGAGGTTGGTCTGCTTTGGGCCACCACCAATTTTTGTAACATTGATGGAACTTATTGTAATATTACATGGTCACGGGTCTGCACTACTCATTTTTCCCTCAGGGGTGGTTGGGGGCAGTTGCTAGAGATATGGTCTATGGTACAGGCTGTTGACAATTTGCTATCTGTAAACCTGATGGGAGGGTACTTAGTCAAAGTTTCTGAACCATTTTCCTTTCTGATGGGCTGCTGCACCTCCTTGATGGGTTGGTTTTGGGAAACACAGATCTGTGCTCATTATTCATTATGTTTTCCCATGTTGGCCTTCAATTTTGCACAGGTAGACTGAATTTGGTCCCTGCACATTTGGACTGTTAAATTGGGAGACAGGGTTATTGAGAATGGTCTTTGCATGGCTCAGCTGTGGGTTGAAGGTTTGTTGTCTTGTGGATTTGGACCTCATGACCTATTGTGGTAGTTGGCACAATGCTGGACTTGTCCACCTATTCAGCTGAAGTTTGAGCCTTAGTTTTGGGGCCCTGGGGGTTGGATCATTGGTCTATGGATAACTTCTCAATGGTTAGGCCATGTAGACCCATGTACAGATACACATTGGGCAAGATTATAGTAACCCTTTTGTGGACATAATTGTTGTCTGGAGTGTGTCCTTTTGTAAACAAGATTAATAATTGTTTTGTTTTTTTGTACATTGAATGCTTTATAATCTCACCGGGTAGACCTGGAAGACTTCTATGTAATCTTTAACAATAAAGGTTGCTTTGAAAAATAAAAAATTGTATATATGTTAAATGCAGATAATGAAATCCTACAATTCATGGATGTACAATTTTTTGCTCACTCCATGAGTTGCATAATTCACTTGTACAATTTGTGGAATGTGTAGAAAATTTTCATAATTCATGAATGTGAAATCAATTGTTTGCACATTTCATGAATTGAGTGCATTGTTATATCAGCAGTGTATGATGTATGGAAATTACTGATAAATGAATAAAGAGCATTTCTTATTGGTTGTTGTTGCAAGTTGCTCTGTTTAAAAAAAATGGGTAATAGTATTAGTCATGTGTTGCAATTAATTTGTACAACTTTACAGCAGGATTCTTTTTGACATATTGAGTAAGGTTAGTTTCTCATTGATGTGAGTTGCAGAATCCACTGCTTTATCACTAATAACAATAAAATAATATTTTAGGTTTTAAAACCATATTTCTTCAATTTTATATTTCTACATTCAAATGGAAAATTTAGAAAATGCTGTTAGAGAATCATGAATTTGAACAGTATGTCAAAAACCTTCTAAATGATAGTAGATCTAGCATTAAACAAAGTAGACTGAATATCATTTTATAATTAACCTTAACTCCTAACTCTAACTATAAACCCTAACCCTAAACACTTATGTCTAAACGTAACTCCTTAATTTAATGGATATAGTTAAAGTAGTGACAAAAAATATCTATTTATGGCAATAAATGATCCACTATTTTTGTCATTCATGATGTTCATCTAACTATTGATAACTATGCACCAATTCATGAAAGAGCAGAAAACATAATACTCATTTTATGAATTGTCCAAAATTCCATACATTCTACAAACTGTATAATGAGCAAAAAGTTGTGCATTCCATGAATTGTGGGATTTCATAATATGCATGCAATGTATATATAAAATATTTTTATATAAAATTGCTTTTATTTAATTTGGTGAGTAATGTATTAAAAAACAAAAAACTGTGTCCTTCAGTACTGATTTTATTTGTTATATGTAACTTAAAATAAAAGGGTAACACATTCAGAAATTAATTCACTCCATTATTATTTAAAACTAGTGATTGAATTAATTAATTTTTGGATACAATATGCTTTTATCTCAAATTGCATGTAACAACCAAAATTGTGATTGGAAAAAAATCATTTATTGATTTTTTTTACTGCATTACTCATCAATTTAAATAAAAACATTTTTTATAAAAAAAATTCAAGTGCATACCACTAACTGAAAATTCAAATATAAAAAGTTCCAAATCATCCTTCCAAACATTAAGACATTCAGCAACATCCTCTGTGAAAAATATAATGTCTGAATTTCAAGAAGCACTATCCAAAATTTCTTAAATACATAGGCTGTATATATATTATAACATTTCCCATGTCTTACTAGGTCTCTGTATGCAATAAACTGCATGAGTTGATCAAGTTATGGAAAAGAAAAAATGTTTCATTTTTTTATTTAAAAAAACATAACCATATTTCCTGATCAACTCTACCAAGAAATTGTTATGAGTACAATTGCGAGCGGAATCAGTTTTTAATTTATAAATGAGAGCACCAGAGTTGTTAAACTCACTGATTCTGCATCAAACATATCGTAACTTGTAAAGTAATAATTATACGATCGGGATTAAAATTCCCATTAAGTAGTAGAAGATATTTCCCTTTGACTTAATTAAGAAAATAAATCTACTTGACAAAGATAATTTATACACTAATTTAAATCTAAATAAGCAAATCTAAAACTTAAATATAATAACATTATTAATTTTATACACGTACAATGAAAGTTATATTATTAATAAAGATTTATTATAGCCTGTCAATCATCTAATATTTATGATAACAAAAAAAATTATAATATTGGAAAGGATTATGCATAACTAATTTAATAATTTGATTAAAATATTTATTCTTGAAGTAGTAGCTAGTTTGTGTTTCTTTTATTTTTCTGTGGTAACAGTTTCATTCAATACTCAGTTTATAAATCTTTAGATAAAAAAATTATGAGATAACCATTTCATTTAAATTTCAGTTCATAAAGCTTTATGTAAAAGTTATGGCCATTAACTTACTGGTAAGTTTGAAATTTACATAGGTGATTGATCATCCGATTTCTAATTCTTTCAATGTGTAGTCTGCAGTAGGTTTTTTGTTTTATTCCTTCCAAGTCTCTGATTGGTATTTAGGTAGAGCCAGACAACGATTTGGGTGACTTTTCCCAAGAGAAAGTGTTGGCAAATGATAGAGTTCTACTCACTCACGGAGAGTGGTTTCAGTTCGTATCTAAGTGACAAATTTTATTATTAAAAAATATATGAGGCACCTCAAATTGCTCAACACTCTCTAAAAAAAGACAAAGACACTTTTCCAACCTGTTGGCTCATTTTATATCCCCAGACCTTTTTTAGAAGTTCTGCACATATTTGTTTTACCTTTTGTTTTCTTATTTTATAAACTTCTACATTATATTTTTACTATAAAGTCCCTTTTCGCTTTATGAATTCCTGCCATCTTTAATTACCATTAGACAGTCATTTTCGATAGTAATCTTTTACATTTGAAATTTCCTTTCACTATTTGAATCAATTATTCGAAATTGACTTTCCAATATCGAATTTATTTTAATTACATTACAAAAAATAAAAAAATTAAACTTTCACTGTATGTTTTTCTTTAAAAAAAATCATATTACAAAAGAAAATTACAGATCGTTTACTCCTTTTTTTATTCTTTTTATGATATACAATGTCAAATCTCAATTTGTACCTTATATATAAATAAATGGTACAATATCACTGGGGTGGGGGAGTGAGAATAAAATAGGGGTTTAACTAATTTTATATTTGTTTCAAGTCTGTATTCGGATTTTTTTGTATTAGCAAGCTGATGTATTTTTGTAGACTCAGTCACAAGTGATGTGCGGCTTTAGCACCCACTTTTGGGTCTAACATGGCAGGAATAATTTGCACATTCATCTGTGTCCTTTCCGCTCAAGCATATTACTAACAATAAGAAGCCCAAGTTATAAGCACAAATGAGCATTGCTCATCATTTTGAGTCTTATACGCTCACGGCAACTTAGTCTGCCCTCCCCTTTCTCAGAATCCCTGCTAGAAATAGACTGATGGGCATTTAAAGATGGTCTTGTGTTATATACTGCTACAAGAACTAGGGGCTATGCTTTTTACCCTCTCCAATAACTGCCTACCCAGTCAATACTTGTGACTTATATCTACATCAGCCATGATCGGGTTTTTCTTTCTGTAAATCATGTAAATTTATATACATATTTTAATATTTTAGTTGCAAGTTTTCATATTATTTTTTTTCATTTCTCCAGAGGCATATCAGAGATCTTCAGGGTGTCATTCAGCCCAATTTATCTCTCAATGTTATCTATCTGTATAACTGTTTGATGGCGGAAGTGATAGAGATCAACCCCCTCTCTGTGTTGCTCACACCAGTCTCCATTTTACGTCAAGGTCTTCTCCCTTGTATTTACTTTGACTTCTAAACTTTTCATCTGGCAATGGAGGTCTTGTACGGATTCCTGTTTCTTTATTTTTAGCTTGGGACCCTTATTTTTCCATTGATTTCTAGGACTATCAGTAAGCACCATAGTGTTCAGTTGTAGTCGACCCTTCTGGTTCGGTATTTTGTCAAAGTATTTAAGACTTAACTCTTCTCCAGCCTTGTCATTCTTGAAAGCACTAAATAATTCTGCCATTCTCTCTACTGTCTCACATCCGGTGCTTATAAACAGATGCCTTACGGGATCAGGAAAATTTTTCCGCATAATCTTGATAATCTGTTTTTCCGCATAATCTTGATAATCTGTTTCTCTGTCAACTTGTACTCCATCAGCACTCATAGTTGCACTACTTGTTTCCAAAAATGGTACATAATGCTCTTCTGCTCTACATTTCTCTTGTGCCACTTTATTCTTAATTCTCTCTTGGTGGTCCTGATTCCAATAACATTTGATTAATATTTGTCCATACTGAGTAAAGTTATTTGGTTTCTTAAACAAGGATTCCCACCAAGCTTGCATCATTTCTTGTAAATGATTAACTGCCACCATTAGCTTAATGTCTTCTGACATGGGGTTTATTGCAAGGTAAAGCTATTTAGGTGTTTCATCAGTGATTCTCCATCTTGTCCATAGAAAATTTTTAATTTCAAAAAAAGATTTACCACACTCGGCACATTTTCTCTATTTTCTATAAGGTTTCTCTCCTGGCTTTCCTGTTTATTGAATCTCAATTCTATCATTTATTTGCTCTGCAACCCTTTTACTATTTACTCATCTACTACCTTTATTAACTCTTCTTTCATTTCTTTAATCTCTACCCTTATTTCTTCTTTCAATTCTCTGACCATCTCTGCCATTTCTTTCTTTATATCTTCTTTGAATTCTGTCATGAATTCATATAATAGTTTTCTTATTAAGGGTTCCATACCCTCCTTCAATTCTGTTTTGCCTTCTACCATATTTTGTATATTTTTCCTACTTCTCAATTTCATATATGGCCATGTGGCTTATTTTTGCTATTGCACACAAAATCTTAACTTCATTAATTGTTATGATATAAATTCAATATTTTATTTTGCTTTGCTAATAAATTGATTCACTGACACCTCTCTCTTTTGCAACCTATAATCTCCCATCCCTCTCTACATTTACCATCATTACTAGCCTTTGATCGCACTATTATTTTGTTTCAATATAGTCTTATTTAAAATCTTAAGCTCTTATCCTACTCTTAAAAAAACTTGTTATCATACGCAATAACTTTTTAGACTTGCATACTACTTGTGGTCATATTTATTTTCTGGCTACAGTCATTAAATACTCAGTTTTATGCTGTTGTTAAATTTTTTCAGGTTATGTTTTTTTTTCATAGTCCCAAGTTGGGCCACCATTGTAACATTTTCCATGTCTTACTACGTCTCTGTACACAATAAACTGTGTGAGTTGATCAAGTTATGCGAAAAAAATGTTATGAGTACAATTGAAGAAATTGTTATGAGTACAATTGTGAACCAAATAAGTTTTTAATTTATAAATGAGGGCACCAGAATTTTTAGACTCACTGATTCTGCATCAAACATATCGTAACTCGTAAACTAGTAGTTATACGATCTGGATTAAAATTCCCATTAAGTAGTAGAAGATATATTCCTTTGACTTAATTAAGAAAATAAATCTACTTGACAAAGGTAATTTATACACTAACTTGAATCTAAATAATCAAATCTAAAACTTAAATATAATAACATTATTAATTTTATACATGTACAATGAAAGTTATATTAATTATAAAGATTTATTATAGCTCATCAAACATCTAATATTTATGATAACAAAAAAATTATAATATTGGAAAGGATTATGCATAACTAATTTAATAATTTGATTAAAATATTTCTTCTTGAAGTAGTAGCTAGTTTGTGTCTCTTTTATTTTTCTGTGGTAACTGTTTCATTCAACACTCAGTTCGTAAATCTTTAGATAAAAAAATTATGAGATAACCATTTCATTTAAATTTCAGTTCATAAAGCTTTATGTAAAAGTTATGGCCATTAACTTACCGATAAGTTTGAAATTTACATAGGTGATTGATCATCTGATGTCCAATTCTTTCAATGTGTAGTCTGCAGTAGTTTTTTTGTTTTATTCCTTCCAAGTCTCCGATCGGTATTTAGGTAGAGCCAGACAATGATTTAGGTGACTTTTCCTAAGAGAAAGTGTTGGCAAATGATAGAGTTCTACTCACTCATGGGGAGTGGTTTCAGTTTGTATCTAAGTGGATAAATTTTATTATTAAAAAATATATGAGGCACCTCAAATTGCTCAACACTCTCTAAAAAAAAAGACAAAGACACTTTTCTAACCTGTTGGCTCCTTTTATATCCCCAGATCTTTTTAGAAGTTCTGTGCATATTTCTTTTACCTTTTGTTTTCTTATTTTATAAACTTCTACATTATTTCTTTTTTTTTTACTACAAAGTCTCTTTTCTCTTTATGAATTCCTGTCATCTTTAACTACCATTAGAAAGTCGTTTCCGATAGTAATCTTTTACATTTAAAATTTCCTTTCACTATTTGAATCAATTATTCAGTATGCACTTTCCAATATCGAATTTATTTAAATTAAATTACAAAAAATAAAAAATTAAACTTTCACTGTACGTTTTTCTTAAAAAAAAATCATATTACAAAAAAAAATTACAGATCGTTTACTCCTTTTTTTATTCTTTTTATGATATGCAATGTCAAATCTCAATTTGTACTTTATATATAAATAAACGGTACTATATATATATATATAATTCTGTTCATAACAATAATGAAATCAGCACATTGAAATATCGATCCTTTACCATTAATATTTGACACATCTCTTGTAAAAATCACAATGAACAATGCATTAAATGTAGAAATTTAATAAACTCCACATTTTTTTGGTTATTACATTTTCCATTTGATATTTTAGTTGTTTGTTACTTAAATAGTTATTTTGAATAAATTTAAGGATTTCTTTCTTTCTACAATATTCTTAACTTTGAATTAATTGATTTATTTAATGATATCAAAACCCATTTCAAAAATCTAAAAATGAGATTTACATATATTTTATATTTAAGGCAATGTTTATTTCATTCGTCAAAATTCTCCAAAAGTACAGTTTCTTCTATAAAACTATATCTTATTTAATATTTCTTTATTATTTTACGAAGTAAGTTGCTATTATTTTAGCTATTGTAAAAAGTCATCATATAGCTCTAAAGTTATCAACAGTATTTTCATCATCAGATTTAAAGCCTTTTTTGCTTATAGATACAGAATTTTATGGACTATTTTTCTTTATGTCTATGATTTTGATTTTATCTATTTCTGACTTTATATATTTTCATATAATTTTTATTTAGATTTAACACAAAATTGAATGAAGTTGATGATTACATTTTTTTCAATATTAATATCGCAATTCAATTTTTTTAATTTATTGATTCACTCCATCAATCAATCAATAATATTTTGTCCCCCTTACAAGTCCACAGAGTAGTTATATCAGCAATTCATCTATTTTGGCATTCCATTCTTTTCGTTGCTCAGCTCTTCAATTCCATGTAACTTTTCCCATCTCTTATATCATCCAGAAATGTCAGTATTTTCCAGCCTTTCTTTATGTTTCTACTCACCATTCCCTCCAAAACATCTTTTATTAAACTATATTTCCTTCTTATTTTCCTTAATCAATCTTATTTTTTCATTTACTCTATTCAAAACTTCATTTGTTACTATATTTATCCATTGGGTTTTTTCAATTCTTCTCCATGACCACATCTCAAAGACTTCCAATCTAATTTTTATTTTATTATTCAATGACCACATTTTACAATCATGTAATACCATACTCCACACATAGCATTTAATTATTTTTTTCTTTAATTCTCTTTTTAAAAGTCTACAAAATATTTTTCTCCTATTAAATGTCTCCTTTGTCAATGCTATTCTTTTAACTTTGCCTTTACTTCTTCTATTCACATTCCCTCAACTACCCAAACATCTTAATTCCCCTATCTGTTGAACTATATTATTATGGTTTTAATTCGCAGTCTTTTTGCATTTCCCCTTATCCATAAACACTTAATCTTTTCAACATTAATCTTCACTTCATATTCCATACATCCTTCTTCCAATTTATTCAACACATGTTGAAGACACTTTCATCCTCAGCTACAAGAGCTATGTCATCTGCAAATCTTATACATTTTATTATTCTACTTCCAACATTTTTTTCTCCACAGTCTAAATAATTATTTAACATGTCTTCTAAATAAATATCAAAAAGAACAGGTGGCATATTACATCCATATCTAACTCTTATTTCTTTATTCACTTCATCAGTATCATTATTCTCTAGCATAATTGTTATGCTTTGCACAGTATACATATTCCAAATTATTCTTTTTTTCTCCAAAATATTCCTTTATTTTTAAAGATGGTCATAAATATATTCCAGATTATCCTATCATATGCTTTTTCCAAATCCACAGAACATATAGCAATTGCTGTATATTTTTCAATATATCTCTCTGCAATTGTTCTAACAATACCAAAAGCATGTCTTGAATTTTTCCCTCTCTGAAAACCAAACTGTTCTTTTTTTCCAATATATTTTCTCATAAATTCTTTGAGTTAAAATTCTCAACATTTTAGACACATGAGATAAGAAACTTGTTCTTCTATAGTCTTTACATTTAATTGTTTTATTCTTTTTAGCAATTGAAATTGGTACAGTCCTTAAAAAATATTCAGGCCAAATTCCACTATTATATATCAAACTGCAAAGTTCAACTATTTCCTTCATAGTAAATTCTCCCATTTCTTTCAAAATTTTTATAAGTACTGTATCAAATCCAACAACCTTATTATTCTTCATTTGTGCAATTGATTTTATTACTTCATCTGTCAATATGTCTATAACTTTAGCAACTACTTCAATATCTTCTTCATTTTCAACTTCATAATTAATTGAATTATTTTATTTTCTAAATCGACATTTGTCTATGTAAATGAAATGGAAATAGTTAAGTCCCAAAGACCTAATAATAAAATAGCAATAGTTAAATCATCAATAAATTATTATCATCAATAAATTATTATAAAAATGAAATACCTACACACTCTCTTGGATTTAATGATATAAACATTAATATAATGACATTGTTATAAATCAAAGATTGAAATCTGAATATTTGTTATACAGCATAAATGATCTGAGATCACTATTTAACTATTCAGAGTATAAAGGCTGTGCCTCATTTTTAACAACTCCTAAATACTAAAGAAGGTTCAATAAATAAGTAAAATTATAGATAATCATAGCTTTATGAAACATAACTATTTGGGAGTTAGACATTTTCATTTCAGTTTCATATCATTAAAGCTATGATTATTTATGCTTACATGTATCAACTGATATGTCATTTAGTATTTGGAGGTTGTTAAAATTGGGCATGGTCTTTATTCTCTTAGTAGCTAAACACTAATCTTAGATCATTCACACTGTAATCAAACTAATATTCAGACTTCAATTTGATTTAAAACAATGTCAATAAATTAATGTTTATATACCATCAAATTAAAAGAATGGATGGCTATTCCATTCTTTTAATTTATAAATACTTTGACACAAAAGATTTTGCTGAAGGAAAGTGCTATTCAATGTTATTTTAAAACATTATTCTATGGCCATCTGTTGAGAAATTTTGATATTTTTCCCAAAAAAAATGGCATAATTTTGAACTAACATATATTGATTAATTAATTTAAAAAAATTGAATAAGTCAGTATTTTGAAGTAGGGGGCAAAGTCATAATAATTTAGTCCAGCCTCCACATGTTTGATGGCTTTTGTTCTTGGTTCTTCAATCTTGAAAGTATTTATAAAATTACTTTGGGAAGACTTTTGAAATTAAAAAAATGATATTTTGTGTAGTTAATTAAATATCCATGGTTATTTTTACACAATAATTGTGTAATAATTATTAAAAAACAAAAATATACATGAATGCACTTTTGTTTTATATGTATAAATTTTATTTTTAAAAATAGAAGTTAATAACTTCAAGCATAATGGTAACAAAGTAAACTATGCCTGTTATAATTATCCCACTGTTGAAAAATGGCTCATTAAACATTATTACTGACCCTGTAGTAGAATCTTTTGAGATATTCTGAAAATTATAAAGCAATTTTCATGTTAAAGTAGAATTTTATTGATTAATAAGAGATCAGTGTGTGTTCATTCATGTTTGAAAAATAAAATTCATTCAAATGAAATTTTGTTGTTATTCTAATGTCACTCTGCTTGTCTATTTCCTGCCGACTGTTCAATAATGAAAATATTCTTTATTCCCTATTATTATTATTTTCAATATTTGAAAAGTTCAAATATGATTTTTTAGAATGACTTTTGTTTGTGAAGATACATTTCTAACCAATCAAGTATATTTTATTGAATTCTAATACAAAATAAAAATCCAATTCTAATATCAAGTGTTGAATGATTTTAATTAGTGTACTAGGGGAGCTATGTGAATGTTGTCCTGCAAGAGTCCTGATAATTTGTTGATGGTACTTCCATTTTAGTTTCATATCATTAAAACTATGATTGTTTATGATTGCATCTATTTATTCTTTCTAAAAAATATAATCGTAAAAAATTTGCTAAACAAGCATATTATTTTTATTTAGATGCATTCCATCATCAGATTTTCAATTGGATAGACGGTTGAAGAGTTGGGGTGTGGAGTTGATTGTAGTCTGTCCATTAAAGAATGAGGATTGGTTATCTTAATATATATCTGAACACTTATAGCATATATGTGTAGAGATAGTAATCTGGACCAATTGATGATTGCTGGTTTAGCATGAAATATGTATATTGGTGATTATTTATCTTTTCAACATATGTGTGTTCAAGTGTATCCGTGTTATGAGATAGTGTGGAGAGGGTTGGGTTGTGTGAATGTCTGTGCTCATATACCCTATATACTAAACAATAATTGTTGTTTTTTCCTAATTTTCTTTACATTATTTTTACTTTCATATAAAAAGATCTTTTTTTTTGTTTGCATTACAAATAATATCATATGACATTCTCATTTGCTTACTTATATGCTTCCAAGAGCAATTCTATTCATCCTATTTTAAAGCCATCTTAATTTTGAGTAATTAGTGGACACTATATGGTACATTACTGTAATTTCTCCACTTTTTTTGATTTACTATAGCACTGTTTTCTCAACTACCTTTTAATTGTTCAAAATTACAATAGACGGCACTAGAGAAATGTTCTTATCATAAAATTAAGTTTATTTCAAAAGACGTTATATTCTAGAAATATAAATACAGTATACTTTTAAATTAATATTGGGTTTTATAAAATCATTATAAAAAAATTTAAACCAAAAGTGCTTGAATATATTTATGATATGTATAATCGACCACGTCAATGCACGGATATTTCTAAATTGCTCTCCATAATCTCATAAACCTTATTTTAGTCATAAAAAATAAACTGATCTCTGTCTTATATTGAGAGATGTTTATAATATTGCATTAAACATCCAATATATATATATGTAATGTGCGAGTGTGAATACATTCAAACTTTAAATCTAATCAGTACACATTAGAAGTTTTTAAATAGAAAGTTCGATTATCATTTTTGGTGAAGAGATTTAGGCATTCAAAACCTTGATTGGACATTTATTCCAGAAACATAAACATATAGATATCAAGCTAATATGTTGTCTTTTTTGCTAGGTCATAATTTAAGGACTACAAATTGTATTCCAGGAACTCTGAAAATTAATTCGATTGGTTTTATAGATTTATCTTCACAAACATTTGTTTTTCAAATGACAAAATATTATTAATAAAATAACTGTGATATTAATTTAAAATAATGATGTCATTTCTTTTCTTAGGAAGAGATGTGATTTGAATGGTTAGGTTAAATCGTCTGTTATAAGAATGAATAGCATTCCTTTAATATATATGAAAAAGACCGCTTGTGAAAAGAAATGCTGAAATTTTAATCACCATATTGAACCATCAAGATTTTCTTCAAATGTTATCGAATTTCTCTAATCCATAGGAGTTTCTTCTTCGCATAAAACTATCATTTTTTTTATCTTTTTACCTCACATGGTTTTCGCATTCAAGATTTTTTTCATTCACTTCTGATCCTGTTTAAGACTTCAACTATTCATATATTATCATCTTTTCTGACAATATTTCAAGTCCAGTTCTATTTCGATCTTTTCATTTTTCAATGATGTTAATGATATCTGTTTTTTCTCTACTTTGATGTGTCAGTGTTCTGTCCAACAAACATTTCTGCGTGCTTTTTATGTAGTCTGAGATAATTGTTTTATTTTTCTGTTAAGCATCAAAGTCTCAGGATGATATATAAGAACTGATAAATTTCATCTTTTCAAGACATAGGTATTTTATAAATACAGTTATTTATATTAAAAGTATTTCCCCAAGTTTAATTGTATGATTAATTTCATCCGTTATGTTTCTATCTGAATTAACACTCAGTTCTAATTCATAATTATCAACCTTTATTTTCTTCTTCTATAAATATGGATTGACGATTACTTCAATTATTTTCGTATTTATTTTTAATCCTATTTTTCTTACATTCATCTAATAATCCTTTCAAAATGTCTTGAAGCTCAGAAGTGTTATTTGCAAAAAAAAGTAATCACATTATCTGCAAAATCTAAATAATTTAAATAATATTTATTTATCTTGATTCTTTTAACTTTCCATTTTAATACACAAAATACTTCTTGTAGAATTGATTTTAAAAAATTTTAAAGATTCTAATACACCCTGTTGAACACCATTATCAATGTTAATCATTTTAGTATCATCTTGAAATCTAATCACAACTGTTGCATTTTGATAAATGTTCTTCACTTTATTATAATATCCTAGATTTACAAATGTTTATAGAGTCAAATGTCTTTTCTTAAACCACAAATTTAAAGCGTAATAACAATTCACACTCATTGTATTTTTTTTCTAATTTCTTTTTTTTAGTATTTAGATATGATTTATGATGCCAAAGCTATTTTAAATCCAGTTTGTATTTTTAGTTGTTTTGAATCTTAAATTCTGTATAGAGTATTGTAACTTATTTATTAAACATCTTGTACAGAAATGATAAAAAAAAAAAAAAAAGGTAGATAAGTCTGCAATTTCGAATAATTTGTTTTTCATCTTTCTCAAACACCAATATAACTACTGAATTCTTCCATACGTGTGGAACATCTCTGCCATTTTGATATTTAGTATATAATTTTGTAAATAAATTCTTCATATCTTTATTTATTTAAAGTATTATTAATAATAACATTATTTCTTGGATCTTTTCCATTCTTCCTAGATTTAGGTTTATACTTCACTTCTTTTTCAAAATGTTTGTAATTCAAAAAATAACGACTTTGTTTTTTTATTCATAATTAAAATATAATTCTTTGTTTACCTTTTCCACAGAATTTATGGATATTATTTTTTTAATAATATTGCCGTTTTTCCCTTATTATTGAAACAATTTTTCATTCAAAAAATATTATTTTCTATTATTCTTCCACATTTCACATTACATTGGCTTGTATTATCACTAATTCTTTTTCTTAGAAAACTCTAGATATCACTAATTCTTTTTCTTAGAAAACTCTAGATATTCAGTACTTCTTAATAGATCATTTTTATATCTTTATATATTCGTCTCTTTTATTACTTTATAGATCCATTGTCTTGTCTCAATTTAAAATATACTCGTGAATTTCTGTTTGTTTGTTTTTTAGTAGTTATATTTACAACATTTTTAAATAGAATATCAATTATGTTTCTATTAACTTCATTCAAATATAAACTATTTTTATTGTTTATTAATAGTGAAACTATTTTAAATTCTACTTTAAATTCACTAGGATGATTGTGAAATTTGGCAATATCAATAGTTAGTAACGTTTTTTTAATAGTTTTAATATCTCTAGCATTGCATTAGTTCATATATTATATCTCATTAATTGATTATCTCTGTTTGTGATGAAACTAGTAAGAACATCACAATCTTAAAGTTCATATTTTCTAGTAGTCAAAATACGATACAATTGCGTTTTGACTTCATTTGGATGTTTCCTTGTCCATTTCGTTCAGTACCGGGTTTTTTTCCGGAAAATTCCACAAGTGTGCATTATTTATTATTTGTGTCTACATAACCATATTTACCCATAGACCTTTCATCTTTCAATTTTATTCCAATTTTGATGGTAAGCTATTTGTTAAAAATGATAATTCTATCTATATTAATATGGAATGTTTGATCACACATCTTATCGTAATGACAGTATTTGCAATTTTCTTTATTCATTACCCTGTTATTTGGTACAGTAGTAGAAAAATAGGTATGAGTAATGAAGATCTCTGTAATACACCTGTTGCTTGAATGTCACGTGGCTTTTTCATTAACAAATTCATTTGATTTTATTTTCACTCTCTCTACCCTGTTGAAGTGTTGAACCGTTTAATTGTTTAGTTCTGCATGGTTTACAACAATGACAGAATGACTTATTTTGGAACACAAAGTCCATGTATCACAACCGAGTTTACCCATTTCTGTGCTTGAACTTCTTGTAAACAATAAACCACTCAGTACATTAGGAAAATTATTGGTCCTATTTATTCCAAGATGAGTGAAAAAAGAATTGAATGATTATTCATTAAACAAGTTATATGAGTTTGGCCATCAAAATAGATTGCAAACCTTAACCCAGGAACTGTTAGATTTTGAGTATTTCACTGTGCCACAGAGTTAAGATGTACAGAGTAATAAATTGATGTGGTACCTAACCAATATCAAACATGTCATAGGCTTGTGAAGCACACATAATAGTCCAAAAGTTTATAAAACATTCAAGCACTGGAACGACAGATCTGGGCTGCAATCTGTGAACCTTCAAATTCTAGAGTACCAAAACACACCAAGCAAAATTGTTGAATGAGTTATTGTTCAGAGATTTATAAGAAGTTCAGGCACCAAAAGTAACAGAGCTGAACTTGATCTATGAATCTGAAACTCCAGATACCCAGTCTATCACAGCACCAAATCAAGTGATGTTTTGTTCAATTCTCATTTTAATATTGAATGAAAAAAACATTAAGGAAATAATAAAAATGCTAACCTTATTTCATTATTAAATATCAAATATTTTTAAGTAAAAATAAAAAACCCACTGATATATCATATTTATTCCCAATTTTACTTAGTTTCATTTTATTTTTGGCATCATAATGGAAGGATGTTGATTATCGAGTCTTTTGAGATACCGAACTGATTTCACCGTTAACAGCTGATAAAAAAAATAACAGTAAAATCAGATTATTTATGGTTATACAATAAAT
>JAQFVV010001694.1:0-51736 GCA_028023455.1 Epiperipatus broadwayi | reverse complement strand
ATGACTTAAAATTATACATATGACTATGAATATATAAATAAATAATAGCTAATAACGCATTATCACATCGCTTTTTAAAATCCTTAACCACTCAACAAAATAAAAATCTGAATACCCTCTCATATTTATTTCTACGTTACATATAAATTATGGTTTTTTATTTCATTTCTTTTTTACAGTGCTTTTTTACAGACAGTTTCAGGAAGCTGTCTGTAAAATGCGTTGTAAAAAAAGTAATAAAGAACCTAGATAGGCAGTAATATTATATGATTTGCTTTCATAGAGCCTCATCTAGAGTGTAATTCTCCCAGAAGTCAGACAAAGTGTGAATTGCTATTTTAATAAGGTTAGCAAGGTTTAAAATCTCTTTCATTTTGTTATTATTAGTCAATATGAGAGAAAGATAAAGCGCACACGGCATATGTTAACATATAAAGACACCCCCGGGCGTGTAGAAATACACATGATTTTAAAGTTGATGTATATAAAGATGCAATTCACATATCCTTTATGTTTAATGGAAGATTTTCAGCTGTGTAATAGTTTTATTCTGGTGTTATTAATAATACGTTTTAAATTTGTCATCGCTTAAGAAATATGTTTCTTTAGGAGTATGTAATATCGTAGAGATACACTTTAAGTGATTTATAGATCCAATCATGTGGTTTAGACTATTTTATTTAATCTAAAATTAGAACGCTTTTATTATTAGAATATTACCTATTTTTATATTATTATGTAGAGTGTGTTGTTTGTGCAAGATGAGTGGGAGCTTGACCTAGCCTTGCAAGTGAGCAGTAAAAATGATAAATGATGCAAATTCTTCTTTTGGCCAAACATTTGGCACATTTTTTCTATACTCGATGAAGCTTTATGTCGACATCACATTTATCATAGCATAGTCAAATGCTTTTTGAATTTTCTATAGCCTCTATTTGCAAAATTTTATTCATCTAGATAAATATTATTATTTTTAAATAATATTAGAAATGATTACTTCTATATTAATTAATACTAAAAATTTATTAAATAAAATGGTTTTAAGACGTGTTTTTAAATCAAATGAGTACATGTATAGTATATCTATTTTCACTGATTTTTATTATTATAACTAATGTTTGTACGAAATGCTTTACTTTAATTTCGAACATTAAATTATTTATTAACTTAATCAAGTTATATAGCAATTGTAATTTATATTCAGAAAATAAAGAATTAAAAATCCTTTAAAGAGCTGCTTAAAAACCTAATGTCAATTTTTGGGACGACATATTTGCAAATCATTATATTTTCAACAACGAAGTTTAAAATCGCTTATGAATTACGCGTTAACAACTTCTTAATTCTAGCTAATCTGATAATGCTAGTGAATCATAAATATTTTTATTGAGTTTGTTCTCATTATTAATTTTGCTTTCTTGATTTTTATATAAATCTCAATAAATTTATTAATAAAAAATAATAATAAATCAAATATTTCTGGCTGATTTGAATATATCGCAACTTAACATGCACATGAAGCACACTTCTGCTCCATAAAAATTGTTTATAAACAGAGTCGTTTTAAAATACATACTTGTTTACGAAAATTATCACCTATTTATATCCGCCTTTTTATTAATATTTAATAATTAAAATTACATGAAATATTTAAATTTATTAAAAGTAACACTTGAGACAACTTTTGTTTACTTGAGAGTTCTTAGTAGTTATTAAAATTATATTTTTTATAAATATAGTTAGTTTATTGATCGGGAAGAGTTTCATTTTGTAATTTTACAAAAGTTAGTATTGACACACTTTATAAAGTTGATGAGAAAAGAAATTTCTCAATTTATTTATTTTCCACTCCGGTGGATAAGCCTCTTTCTAAATACTACTCGATAGCTGTATCTGACGTATTGAGGTTCGCAAAAACAACTAAGGGGGACGGGCACAGTTTGTTTCCTAATAACTCAGGTCATGTTATTGGTTAACCCACTGGTAGAAGACGATTAAAAATCAACTAGCGTTTCTTTCCTTTGTAAATAACTCCATATATCACGCACCCATATGGTTATAGCGTCACCACCTCCCGGGCTTAACTCCATTGGTATAAACGAGTAGTCAACCAGGATAGCCTCGAAAAATGTTTTCAAGAAAGCCATTTTTCTTTGTCCATCGTTTTACACTCCTCTAACCCCAGCTAAATATAAAAACCATAAATCAATCCAGCGATCACTTACGACTAGGGTTTGTTAATTCTGCAACACACCCTTTCAATTTCCCCAGAGGTGCTTTGGACTAACATTTTAGAAATGGTTTTTTCAGGTTCGCTCATAAATATCTGGACCATATCTTAAAATGACTTAGTCTGTCATCCCTAGAGAAGTTTTATAGCTTCGTCTTCTACAACATTTCTGTAAAAAAAAAAAAATATAAAATTTTTAACAGCAAAATAAATAAATAAATGCAAAATAAATATGTAAAATTAATAAATGCTAATTAGTTTGGAAATATTATATTAGACAGAATATTTATTTTTTTATATTAAAGGGATTAACACTATTTGATATACTTTTATTACAAAATTTATTTGAATACACTGTATATTGTAAATGCATACCGACGGATTATAATAAATACATGTTATTTATTAAATAACACACATTTTTTCAACACACACACACACACATATATATATATATATATATATGTGTGTGTGTGTATATATATTGTAATTTTGTATTTCCCTACCTTAGAGAGAATAGTGAAACTCGAATAGTGATATACTATTATCATTTTATGAATACTCTCCAGGGATGGAAGTAATAATTTGAACTGAGTATTAGTTAACAATCACTTCTTAGCCATTTCAAATTAATATTTAAAAAATTAAACACGATAATTATTTATGAAATATCCTAGCAACATTATCGGGTATTCGAATACGTAGTCCGAGAATGGCTTTAGCGTCCAATCACGCGTATAAATATACCATAACTTAATAACTATGGTACACTTCTATTCGAATGCTAATAAATTATTGTATAAATTGGCCATTTGCAGGAGTTTAGTGTTTAAATCATTATCCCTTTAAATTTGACTGAAAATACTCCTTCATTACTTTATTATATAGTAATTACAATTGTATGATGGTATGATTTGATTTAAGAATTGAAATACGTTTTCGAAATTTGTGAGAATTGAAATATTAATATAGACAACATTTTAATAAATTACAAAATCTCATTAACACACAATACCAACATATATTACTAATATTTACACATCTTTTCGTAGCTTCTCCCTTTTTTTGCTCAAAACAAAAAAAATAAAATAAAAATAATGTCTCATTATCAATAAAATGGGTTTACAGTCGCTGAATTATATATAAGCAACCAGCGAATATATTATTAGAACTATTTGTTGAGATAATAATAACAATCATTAACTAATTTATTTTATGTTTTAATCAAATCTCAAATCTAAATTAATTTTCTAACATAGGTTAATTGCAAGAAATTGTTTAATTAACAAAAATCTACTTAAAATTAAGCATTAGGTAGAATCAGCGCCCTTTGCCAAATCATTTAGATTACTAAATGGCTCTTAAAACACACACAAAAAAATTTCATTTGGTACTTCGATATGCTATGCACATACATTGAACGTACACTCTAAATTCCGGATCTTACACAGTTCCACTGCAAAAAGCTAATTGATAAAAGTTTAGCCTCCAGATCACAGAGAAAGTCAAATTTTGAAGACACAAGATGCTCGGGTAGTACATCATGGCAGAGTACAATACCAAGAAGGAGATCTCTAGGTCAGAGAAATGAAATAATAACTAATAATTTAATTCACTAAAAATGAAATAATAATTAATAATTTACTCTGATAACAGCTGAAAATGGATGCACATTGCTTATCATAAAATAATTAAGGTATTGTATTATTTCTACTTTAATTAAAATTTAAATCTATGATTAATTATCATTAGCTTTTAAACAAGCTATGCAAAGCAAAGCTAAATGTTGTATACCAATACAGCAAGTTGCACTTTAACTCTTATGCACTACCAGTAAATAATGAGTTCTTAAATCAATCTAAAGACCTTACCATCAGTATAAACACTATCTCATAATTCTCCTTTCAAATAAACATACACCCATAAGGAAAAGATTACACAAATCAATATATAGTAGCATTGGTAACAACACAAGAATAAGAGAGCACTCTTTTCCTTAGGTTTGGGATATGCTAGGACTTAGTCACTATGCACATATAGAAGAATGGTTTTGCACAATGCACTATTTCGAAATATAGAAATCATCTCATGGTATAGCATGACTATGGAGCAAGGAATTCATCCTTTAGCTTCTTATAAAAAAATATTTCTAGCCCAAGTATTTGATGAGCAAACTCTGCTTCATCACCCATATCAAGAAGGTGAGAATTTAACCCATCTTGAACCTGCTCAGACCACTTGCCAACTCCCATATATATCAGTGATTAGTTTAAACTTACACACACAGCAATTGCATCAATATACAAACCAATAAGTTTGCAAGTTCCAATATGGTTACATGTAAAATAACTTGTATTGTTTACAGTAAAATAAAAAATTAATAAAAATGAGCATAACATTCATATAAGAATTTTTATTTATCTAAAACTGGGACAAGGCCATATCAATATCTCAAACATATACATTAAAATAGAAAAACATACTAATTTTGTCATAATTAAGAATTTAAAGTAATAACCCATTCCGATAAACATATTTCACACTATACACTGCCCATGCACCTTCCTCAAAATCACTAAAGGAAAGCCATATATTCATATGATAATTGAAGGCATATTCTGAGCTACCATGCTAATTTTAAATCTAAACAATCTGAATATTTTCTAACTTTTAACTCATAAATTTAACAACCTAATATCATAATGCATTAATTAATAGATTACAAAGCAAATAATCATTAGTAATAAAAATTATACTTGTAGTCTCTATAACATAGTCCTTCTGAATTCCTTGCTGATCTTTGTAGATACAGTAATTCCTCAAATAATTCTATGTGCACACATTAAATCCAACCAGTGAATCCATAACAAGTTATTTAAATTAATTTTATGAAATAATCCACTAGAATCCAATATAATATTTGATCCAGTACTGAAAATATATGCCCATCCAACAAGATTTGGAATCTGTCAAAAGTACTCCCAAATCCATTCATGCCCAAGATACACGTCATAGGGCAATCATGAATTTTAACCTACTTGCCCATTCACCAAATCTATAACAACAGACAACACCTTCAGTGACACAATGCAAATTCTTTATTTCCGGGCCTGATACAACAACATAAAACATGAGACCTGGTTTGATGATGATAATCGATGAGACATTGAGTGAGACCCAAAAAAACAATTTAAAAAACATATATATAAGATTAATTAATAAGGATTCAAACATGCTGGAATGAATTTATATATAAAAATTTATTATAACAAACGTGATTAAATGTGATTATATAGTTACCAACTTCACACATATAAGTATCTTTCATTTATGTTACCAATATTTGAGAATAATGCATTGTTATTTATAGAATAACATATATAAGGTATCGTACGGTATCTGCAATATCAACTTTTGTTCAGAAATCATATTTTATTTATTTTTAATACAAGCTGTTTATCTGGGTGGTTGGTGAACATTATACAAGTTGAAGAATCATACATATATTTAATAACACTGGGTTCGCTATTTCTTTAATTCTGACATTTTGCTCTTATAATTACAACATACAAATTTATAAAGGATTACTGCCTTTATTTTTAACATATGAAGAGAGTACATTGGTATTTATAAAATACACTAAGATAAATATTTATTATTCCTTTTATTTACATTTTTTTCATGTGTCATAGCATCGGTCAGGAGGCAGACCCTGCTAACACGGAACTACTGCTTGTAAGGGTTGTGCTGACCTCTCATCCACCAATGCTTGACTTCATTTTAGACATTTTAACAATCTCAAATACTTAGCAAAACTTTAAATATGGTAATGGTTTATTTGAAAGAGGGATAACAGCTTCAGCAAGGTTGGTTATGAAATTCCAATTAAGAATATTTAAAAAGACAAAAATTATTCATTATACCATATCATTAAGATTTATTTTTTATCAAACAGGCTGGAAAATTAACTATAAAAATGGCAGTAGCTAACATATATGTTAGTGAAATGAAATACGGACATCTTTGGCCAATAGAATACTTCATCATTCTTTTAATGGGCGAGGGTATGCCTGCACTTCTGGCAGAGCAATACCTTATGGACAGGTAGGTAGGAAGTTGCTATGGTCTGACATATTACAACCCTTGCAGAGCTTCTGCTACACTATCTCGCTTGTTTCTGGGCATAGATGTATATTTCTGTTTTGAACAAGAATATGAAACAAGAGACTTCATGATTCTCTGGAACAATGGTATGGATGGATCTGGTCAAAGCAATAAAATATAAATCATTAATTAATTCTGACATATGCTAGCAATGTGATGATAACAAAATTCATTATTTGACATTAAAAAATATAGCCTGAAATAGTTTAATAGATTTCATAATGATATGTTTTAAATAATGACTTATATATGATGATAATTAATAAGCAAAGAAAATTTTAACTGCTGAAGTATCTGTCTTCCCCCACCTGCTTAAATCACTTTCATTTAATTTAAGAATCTAAAAACAAATTATCACATTTAAGAGTGCTGCTAATAAAATCAATTGATCACCAGAATTTTGGCAATGATGTAAAAATAAAGCAATAAAACAAAACGGTCATCAAAGTCCCCCCAAATTTGAAATTTATATTCATAAGTATTAAACAAATTAACAATAAACTATTTTCAATGCATATATCAATTAGAAAAAAATCAACCTTATGAGCTATTTTATAAATAAATAAAAATCAAATACACCTGGGTCTCTTTTTACGCGAACTTATTTAACACGATTTTGAAGTTATGTGATTCACATTTCACCAGAAGTCGAACTCCGATAATGCGCTATTACTTTAAATAATAAATTTCGTGTATATTGAAAGTAATAGCACTTTATTGGAATTTGACTTTCATCTTAGTAATTTCAATATTTTCAGTGCTTTATAATAGTAAGATTTTATGCAATAATGAAATTAAAATCATAATTTCCACATTTTATGTATACACACATTAAATTTTACAAGATTATAATGTAAATTTGTTCAAACATTGTGCGTGTTATTTTGCATTTTAAATCACATTCTGTTTTTGCTTTTTAAAAAAGAATGTAATCAATTATTAATCATTTAGTGTCTGCAAGTTTATTTTTAAAAGATGAGTAATAGCAGTGGGCACAATTAAAATTGAAAATTAAAAACAAAAATAAGAATTTAATTTTTAGTTGTTAGATTAATTACTAATTACGTTGTCACCAAAAAACCATTAATTAACACAATGTGAGAGTGAAGTTAGTGCTAGTTGTATTTCCTCTTGGGAAGAATCTAATTTTTTATCAGTTTGCAAATGAACCTGTTTATTGGCAAATAGTGATAATAATTAAAATGTGTATAAAAAATGTAAATTACTGTAAATTATGCATAAAAATATATTGTTTTGAATAAAATTAAATATTATAGTTAAAAAAAGTTTGTCTTGTATCAATTTTTTTCAAATTTGAAATTTTTTATTAGTCATATTTTATTTCCTTATTTTTTTTTGCATGAATTTTAAAGTAATTTTACGTTGGTGCTTTGCTTTTACATGATTTTTGAAAAATCACAGTCCGTATTCCCTCTTTTTCAAAGTAAGTTATGTCTATTTTTGCACGATTTCATTTGTGCATGTTTTCTGAGGAACCTATCTATTGCGTAAAATGAGACCCAGGTGTAATTAATTACTCCCCCCCTTTGGAGCAGAATTAAAACAAAAATGAAACTGGTAAGATTGAGTTTGATTAGTAGGCATTATAGATTTATAAATCAAGAAATATATAGAAATATTAACAATTATAAGTTACTACAGCACTAAAATACATATTTAGTAAGAAGCATAAGTTGGATTAGTAAGTATACATTATAAATTAATTACGATTATAGAGAATCTATGTACAGCAATGATATATTTATTTTAAAGTACTCACTGGTCAGCAAGTTAAAATATAGAGAAAACATTACAGAGAAAAGCATTAATTTTACAATTAACTAATTATAAACAGAGGAAGTTGACTAAGATGACTCTTGGAATTATTATCTTGTGATCCTCTGGAGTGATGGTATGGATGGATCCGATCTTGGTGTGGCATTCTTTGATTTTCGGGGCAGGCATGTTTTGATTAGACTAAATACATTTCTTCTTGGCCTCTGCTCTTTTCTAACAGCTTGGACACTATTGAAGGGTAGAAATTAAATTACAGCATGGCAAGGATACAGTCTCAAAGACTGGGAAAAGGTGGCATGGATATCTCAACTCGAACAACATTTCAGAAATTCAACTGGCATGAAGTATGTGGGCAACAACTCACAAAACACTTTTTTTTTACTAAATTTAGCCCTATTTATACTCTTACAAAACTATATGAAGAATGTTTTTGGTTCATTACCTGAGGCTATATCCAATAGACTTTCTTAGCCCCATTGTCGAGAAGCTGCAAATGTTGATAAGGTCCAGCAATCTATTTCTAGAACTGTCTTTTAAACAATAAAAATTTTCTTTAGAAGTTATTAATGAAAGTTACAAGAGATTTTAATTTAAAGTAAAAATGTTATAATTAGAATGATTAGCTTCCGCATTTTTGTACAATCTAATAGTGAATGATTTCCAGAACCTTCTTGACAATTGCATTTTTTTTCCCCATTTTGGTACATTTTGATACAAAATTAAGATACACATATTAAAATAATTAATACATACAAAATTACAATATTTTATTTTATAAAAAAAAAATTCCTCCCCCTTTTCCTTTCACATATGTATTATATATTACATAAACACACGAATACTTTTCAAATATGTTAGCATAAAATTTCTTGCATTCATGTGTGTGTATATGTAATGCTAATGCATATATAACATTATTTTACCATGTGAGGTGGATTCAAACCTTGTTGGTTGATTGGTTATGTTAGATAAACCATAAAGTTCAATCTGCTTAGCAGATTGACTGCTTCAGCAGAAAACACACAGTTATTCATTCAAAGTATTTCATCTAAGAGAGTTTTGCTATCCCATTATATTATCATGCTTATTTCCAAATCGTTTGTTTTATTTCTTTTAAACATTTGTAATTTCTACAGCTAGAATTTTATTTCCTATTTCCACAATTTTTCTATTTATCACAATTTAGAAACATAATGATTGCGGGTTTTTTTTACAATTTCTTTTTTTTGGTACAACCTAAATTTCAATTACATCCTTAATACTTCTTTTATTGATTCGTATAATACTAGTGATAGAAATAACATTCCAGGTGGGATTTAACATCGATGTTTTATATTACAATTTCAGTTCCGATATTTTCTTGAATATTTTTTTTTATTTTATAACTCCAACAATCATATTTATCAAACATCATAATTAATTGATTGAAGAAAATGCTAATACAATTTATGATTTCCAAATTTTCTGATCCGTTATAACAATGTTAGTTATTTTGAGAATCATGATGATGATTAATTTTAGTAAGAAAAAACACATATCTGATATAAAAAGTTTAAGCACACATTATATTTTAATAATAATACACCATTTGATTCAATATTTTTGATCAGAGATTGGAGCCAGTATAGATAATAATACTTCTATATTATTTAGACTGGAGGGTGTAGACCCTTATACATGCACATCCAAGAGACAATCAAAAAGAAGAAACCACCTCCTAGAAAATGACTGAGTTTTATCATCTTGACTTGTCCCTCAATCTCTGATTTCTGTTTTTTGTCAATTAAATCTTTATATTCTAATTTTAATTGGCTATTCCCTATTGTTTTAAAATTAAGTGTCTACACTCACACAGATATCACGTGGTTCTTATGAAATGTTTTCCCACTCGAACTGAAAACTGCTTGAGAAAGCTAATAAAAAAAAAATTAATAATGATAATATATATATATATATATTATAACGATCAAAAACGAAGTGAAGATCGAATCTACATATCTGCAACTACCAGGGCACCATCTAAGCATTTAAATCTAGAAAAATTTATAGAGTAGGCAGATACGCGCTGTTAAGATTCCACTTTATTTAAATATTCAGATTGTTAGCCCAAGTCACTAGCTCAGTGGAGTAGCAGAGATAATAAAATATAAATTTTATATCTTAAATATAAAAGAATAAAAGCCACTGCCAGAAATTAACACATAAAAATATTTATTTACGCACATATAAAATAACATTTAAATTTTGAGGAATAAATTCACCATTTTAGATTTTCCTATTAATCTTTGGTTTTACATTTAAGTAAATTACAACCATGAGTTTAATATTTTATTTAGATAGTTGAGTATGAATAGACTACATAGATCTGCATTTGAAAAGAAAATATTCTTCCCTGATTTAACCTTAGGCAACAAATTACACAATCAAACCGGTGCCAATCCATCTGATACATTTGTGTATTCAATGTAGCATGAAAATATGACAACACAAAATACTATACTGTCAGGAATGTACATCTGATCAGTAAGTAGAATTAGAGAAGATATTGTCTCTCCACCAACAGGAATGTCACATCTGTTGGTGAGTAGAACAATAAACATAAAACTCCATAGGAATGGACTGCGGTCCTTTGCCATCTTACAAACCCATCCATAGGCAAACAGAATGTGTGTGGCGTATATCTATAATCCTGCCTGTAGAAGATTTCATACTACATCTACAATTACACAAATATATCCAATCCATTGAACCAATTCAACTACAAAATAAATAACCTAAGATTACCCTCCCTTCACGCCCGACTTAAATTTAACATTTAAATACGTTCGCACAGATTATTTTTATAAATTTGTTTTAAAATGTTGAGTATAGATCGGCTGCACAGATTCCATGGTCAAAAACATCCAAATTAAACACAATCGATCAAAATACAAAATCATCGATAACGTCAATTGCAAAAGGGAATACACAAGGCCCAATGGCATTCATCGTAAGGTGCCCACATTAACATCATTGACCTATATATTCTAATCAAATGTGAAAACTTCAACATAATCAACCACTAACGAATCTATGCAACGTCTATACCCAACCTAAATTTCATCATTTAAAATTTAAACAATAAATAATTTATACAATAAGAAAAAAAAATGGAAATGATTTTTGTCAATCGGAAAACATATAAGATTAAACATTATTAATTTGATTTTAAACTTAAAAAAGTCAGATAGAAGTTCATAAGCTTGAACGAAAGTTCTTAATTATTTTTAAATTTAGAGTTCATGTCAATATAGCTTACGGTAGAAGAGTCCAGGTTTCTGCTTTTAATTCCCGCAATGCCTCCATTGGAAGATAATGTTCTGGAGATGGCAATAGCTGGTTCAAGGTATCACAGTCTTTTCCTTTTTCTTTTTTAAATAGAGAGTGTGGTATGTGCGTCCTACCACAACTCTCAAACACACAATGCTGGAATTCCCAGAAAAACTGTATTTCTCTTTTTATATTATTCACACGGATTCAATCAACAAAACATCACTAATCCATCACTTTCATTAGGGTCCAAGCCAAGGCTTGGTGCTTCCATTGGTCAAGCTAATTTCTCTTTATTTTCTTATCTATCTTTTATCAGATCATTTTAATTATACAAGAGCCCAAGGCTAGCCTGCTTTTCAAACAATTTATAAACAATCATTTCCATTTACAGATTACATTAATTAATACCTGTTTTTATTTTTAAATCTTGTACTTTTTTATAAAAAAAGTACGTTCGAATACTTTTTTGTTTTTTTAAAAAAAATATTTTTAAAGTTTGGCCTCTGTGCAAATGTATATACGTTTAACAAACATTTTAATTTTAGCGTTTAGTTTTTTACTTTTATTTACGAACTTTTAAGTTTTGTTTTAAATTAATGGAACGACATATTTATACATCGTTACATATCAGTAAACTTCCTCAAAAAACAAAAACATTAAAAAAAAAAAGAATTTACTTAGTGTTAGTAATTACGTTACACAAATTGATTATATATGAAAATTTCAAAAGGACAAAACTTTTTTTTACAAGACAAAACAGTAATTACACACAAATATAATGATTAAAAAAAAAGTTGACTGTTGATTCCCCATTACCAGCTAAATTTCTGCCCCCTCCCTTCCAAGTTTCATTTCTCCTACCTTTAACTATTACTTAGGCAAGTTGAACGATTAGATTTTAATTCAACAAGACTTTTTTTAAATAAAAAAAATATGATTTATATTTATTATTACGTTTTATTCCTCACATTTATTTTTACATATGTGCAATTTTTCTTACTGGCAGCACTTTTTAAACAAAACTTCAAACTGCAACTCCACGTCAATACAACAAATATATTTATACTAATTTCAGAAAAAACATTACGTGCATGATTTATTTTCAAAAGTACTAGTGGTTTATTAAACATCTGGCTATAACTTTACATTAGTACAAAAATGTACTTATTTCAGAAAAAACAACAAATGTTATTTGCATGATTCACTTTTAAAATTCTCAGGGCACTCATGATTATTAAAGATCGGAAATTTCATCATTATCAATTCCCCTTCTCAGGGTCAATCTCTGAGGTAAGGCCACATTTGGGATGCCAATTATAATGATCTGGAGAAATTGGAGTCTTAACATATCTGCACTACGGGTGCCATCTAGGCATTTGAACCTAGAAAAATTTATAGAGTAGGCAGATGCGTAAGTCAAAAAAAAATAATTTTTTTTTGCATCCGGTCATTAGCCCATGTCACTAGCTCAGTGGAATAGCAGAGATTTAATAATATAATATAAGAGTATATATATAAAAAAGAATAAAATAAGCCACTGCCAGTAATTAACATACAAACATTTATTTATGCACATATATATATAAGATTGAAAATTGTTTTAGTATCAGTTTACACTTTAACATTTAACATTATTTTTTAACTTTACTTTAGATTTTTAATTTACATTTTAATTTCTATTATATTATAAGTTTACATTTTAATTAAGTTCGCACAGATGGGATTATAAAAGCTTGTTTTAATATGTTGCATATAGATCGGTTACATAGATTACATGGTTAAAAACATTTCAAAGTAAACATAAACGATCAAAATATAAAATCATTGATACTGACTGTAATGAGCACAGACGTCCGTTACATTGTTTTTTTTTTTAAATTTATTAAACATGAAAGTAAATTAAAAAGTTCGCATTTAAAAATTTTCTTTAAGAATTAAAAATTGAAATTAAATATCATCTTAAACTCTTATATATTAAATCGCACAGATAATGAAAAATTATTAAAATAAAACTTTATTAAAGAAAAAGTATTTTAAAACTAAATTTTAAAAAGATTTGGAGATGAAATTATATCTTTAAATTTATCTTTAAATATATTTTTGATTTGGAAAACAGGTTAATTAATCAGAAATGGAAATGATTGTTAATTAGTTAAATGTAAACCAGCCTTCGGCATTTAAATGTAAAACACCAGTCAGATAGGAAAACAATAGAAACTGTTAGCATCTAGAAGAAATCCCTATGGAATCGGACCGCAGCGAAAGGACCATCGCATCGGTGACGTAATGTAAATTCAATCCTTCACATTAATATAAAAGGAAAATTTGGAAATTATTAATCAGTGACTGGAAATTGATTATTACGATGTGACTATATGTAGTAGTACGGAGTTGGAGGAATTGACAGACGCACGGTCAATTCTTTCAGCTGTTAAAGAAAGGAGAAATGAACTATCGTTTCCTACATTGAGGACCAACTAAATTAAAAAACCTCCAAATGAATAAATAAAACAACGGCTAAATGGATACCAATTTTAGGATGGCGTGGGAATTTACGTTCATGGCAAGCAACGGATAAAGTTGGACATTTTAAAAATCGTAAGAACTTTATATTCACTTGAAACAATAAGAACTCTAAATTTTAAAACTTTTTAGTAAATAATGCAATAGAATCCTATCTGACCAAACTAAATTCGTTATTAATAGTGTTTATTTGATGTATTTTTTTTCTTATTTATGTAAAATCATTTCCATTTATTTATTTTTATTCTTTAAGTTTTTATCATGATTTTTTTTTTTTTGTTTTTCGTTAAATTAATTATATAAATGTTAAACTTAAGTCGGGCATGAATGGCTGTATAGATTTGTAAAGTTATATTAGGGGAGGGTAATCTTAGGTTATTTGTGTCGTTGTTAGATTGGGTCAATGGATTGGATATATTGACGTAGTTAGTAGATGTAATCGGAGATTCGCTACTGGCAGAATCGCTTCATACGCCACACTCTCCCGTTTTGCCTATGGAAGGAATTATAAGATGCAGAGCGCAGTTCCTTTCTATGGAGTTTTTTTTTTTATTGTTCTTCTCGTTGGATAGAAGTAATATTCCTATTTACTGAGAGTCAATATCTTCTCTTAATCTTTTTTGGTGCTGCCGTATTCCGTATTACATTGAATACATCGATGTATCAGATGGATTGATGCCAGTTTGACTGCGAATTTTAGCCTAAGGTTAAATAGGGATAGAATATTTTATTTTCAAATGCAAATCTATGTGGTCTATTCATACTTGACCTAAATAAAAATGCATTAAATTTAAGTTGTTTATAGACGCTTGCATGGATTGGTTATCGGTTAAGTATGTTTTGGGTTTTCATATTTGATCAAAATATATAGACATTCGATAAATAATGATACCTTACGGTGAGTATCTAAAATGTATTTATGCAGATGTCTTTTAAGTTATTGGTGACAATGCAAGTATCTTATGATGAATACTATTGGGTTACGTACAAATTTCCCTCCGCAATTGTCAGTAATCAATAATTTTGTATTTTGATCGTTTATGTTTACTTTGAAATGTTTTTGACCGTGAAATCTATGTAACCGATCTATATTCAACATGATAAACAAGCTTTCCTAAATTTATCTGTGTGAACTTAATTAAAATGTAAAATTATAATATAATAGAAATTAAAATGTAAATTAAAATCTAAGGTAAAGTTAAAAATAATGTTAAATGTTAAAATGTAAAAGTAATACTAAAATAGTTTTAAATCTTATATATATGTGCATAAATAAATGATTGTGCGTTAATTACTGGCAGTGGCTTATTTTTTTATATATACTCTTAGATTATTTTTTTAAATCTCTGCTATTCCACTGAGCTAGTGACATGGGCTAACGACCGGATGCAAAATTTAAAAAAAAAAATTTTTTTTTTGACTGACATATCTGCCTACTTTATAAATTTTTCTAGGTTCAAATGCCTAGATGGCGCCCCGTAGTGCAGTTTACGTAAGTCTAGCTTTCTCCGGATCGTTACATGACAAATGCAGAGGGAAATTTATAAGTAACCCAATAGTATTCACCATAAGATACTTGCATTGTCACCAATGACTTAAAGGACATCTGAATAAATACATTTTAGATACTCACCAGTAAGGTATCATTATTTATCGAATGTCTATATATTTTGATCAAATATGAAAACCCAAAACATACTTAACCGATAACCAATCCATGCAAGCGTCTATAAACAACTTAAAAATTAATGCATTTTTATTTAGTGTCGAGTATGAATAGACTACATAAATTTGCTTTTGAAAATAAACATTCTATCTTTATTTAATCTTAGGCTAAAAATCGCAGCCAAACTGGCACCAATCCATCTGATATATCGATGTATTCAATGTAATACGAAATATGGCGAAAAGTTAAGAGAAGAAATTGCCTCTCGTCAAATAGGAATATGACATCTATCTGACAAGAAGAGCAATAAAAAAAAAACTCCATAGAAAGGAACTGCGCTCTGCGTCTTATAATTCCTTCCATAGGCAAAACAGGAGAGTGCGGCTAATGAAGTGATTCTGCCAGTAGCGAATCTCCGACTACATCTACTAACTACATCAATATATCCAATCCATTGACCCAATTTAACAATGACACAAATAACCTAAGATTACCCTCCCCTAATATAACTTTACAAATCTATACAGCCATTCATGCCCGACTTAAGTTTAACATTTATATTATTAATTTAACGAAAAACAAAAAATCATGATAAAAACTTAAAGAACAAAAAATAAATAAATGGAAATGATTTTACATAAATAAGAAAAAAAATACATCAAATAACACTATTAATAAAGAATTTAGTTTGGTCAGATAGGATTCTATTTGTAACAAAAAACTAGGAAAGTTTAAAATTTAAAGTTCTTAGTGTTTTCAAATTAATATTGTTTTCCTATCTGACCGACGTTTTTACATTTAAATGCCCAAGGCTGGTTTACATTTGACTAATTAAATTTATCATTTCCATTTTTGATTAATTAACCTGTTTTCCAAATCAAAGATATATTTAAAGATAAATTTAAAGATACAATTTTATCTCCAAATCTTTTTAAAATTTAGTTTTAAAATACTTTTTCTTTAATAAAGTTTTATTTTAATAATTTTTCATTATCTGTGCGATTTAATATATACGAGTTTAAGATGATATTTAATTTCAATTTTTAATTCTTAAAGAAAATTTTTAAATGCGAACTTTTTAATTTACTTTCATGTTTAATAAATAAAAAAAAACAATGTAACGAACGTCTGTGCTCGTTACAATATATATATATATAGCAGACTAACTTTGAACACAAAATTTTGAATGAGACCCTTCTGCTATAGATTCAAAATTTAGATAAAATTATTGCTCTTTCAACAGGTTTCTGAACGAGATGTCACACACCTTATTAAGATCGATTGTTATTTTCATAATTAAAATTTTTCATACATTTGCAATGTGCACACTCACACACATGTGATTCTGCTTGGTCAATTTCAACTTTTTGCTTAACCTTTAATCTAACATCCAAATTTCTTTCTATTGATATTTTACAGCTAATCCTTACTTTCCAAACAGATCTGTTTTTCTCCAAATTAATTTTTTTTTATTAATCAACGACTCTACCAATCCTGTAAAATATTTATCCCTTCCCTTATCTATTCTACTCATTAACAACTACTCCTTAAATATACTCCATAAATAATTATATATTCCTTTTAATTAATGAACAAGCTACTTTCATTTCGCTCATCCATGAATGAGATTGCATTATGTATTAAACAATTGTTAAAGTTTATGCAAATTTTAATGCTTACTTAAAACTACTATTATCTAAACATCTTTTATCAGGAATTTAACATGTTACATGAGGAAAATTTTTAGCTAAACTACTGATAGCAATATAAGTTTCAAACTTAGGAAACTTTGGTGAAAACCAACAGTTAACTTTTTACATGTATGGTATGCATATATAAATTAAGATTATGGTGTAACAAAATTAAAAAATAATGTAATTAATAACAAATTGGGCTAAACATTTACTTAGATATTTTTATGCATGTGTTTATTTATTCACAAAAAATATTACATTAAATATGATTTATATTGAGCCGATAATTTCGAGCGGCTCATGTTATATTCTTTATATATGTAAAAATTTCAGCATAGAATAATAAATAACTGTTGTGTATATAGAAAGTTTTTTTTTTGCGGTATTATTTATTAGTTTTTTTGGTTTTTTATATATATATAGTGGGGGGGTTTTTTGGCATTATTTATTGTTTTATTTTTAATGAGATTTTAAAAGAACAGAATAGAAAGAAAATAAAAAGGACAAAATGGTAGATTAGTTATTTGTTTAATTGGATTGAGATTACATCGAAAGTGATATTAAATAAATTTTTGTTTTTTTTTAAAACAATTTTGTAATTAAATTTTCTGATCTGAAAAGGTGGGGAAAGAGAGAAAGGAATTATAATTAGTTCTATTGTCATGGCTTCTAGTTATCTGGTGTTAAAAAACTAAAAAAAAATTAAAGAAATGCAATCATTGACTGGGAACATGATCAGATAAAAGGACAATGAAAAGAGGACTATAAATAAAAGACAAACCTATTGTTAGAGGATTGATTATTAATTTTTTTAATAACAGAAGAGAACTTTTTGAGAATGAAATTAAAATGTTAGAAGGCTAAACAACTAAAATCTATCCCCAGCCGGGACACCAGCCGATTCCTGTATTTCATCACTGAGAAACCACTGAAGAGAAAGCAAAGCTAGTGGGCAGACAAAATTTATTACAGTGAATCAACTCACAAAGGATCCCAAGGAACACTCACGGACACTGATCGATCAGGTTAATATAAACTTTGCCTTTTGCTTGAACTATTGATTGCTAAATTTAAAAACACCTCTAATTGGAATTATATTTAATCAGCCACAAACTATAAGTTGTGACAATATAAAGTTTTTTTATATGCATATATTTATAATGCTTGTGTTTACTTTGTCCAATTAATTTTATTTGAAATTTGTAATTTATTTTTATTTGTATTTGAATTTTTCTTTAAAGAGGGTTTTCAATTAGCTTTAGATAGGATTCAAGACTATATGGGAGATTAAAAATAGAAATGATTTAAGAAAGCAAATGAAAAGTTTAAGAGTGGAGTAAATATTGAAAGAAAGGGTATGGATTCAGAGTAATTTCTGTCTCCTAATAGTAAGCCGCTTAGTCTCTGCACTGGTCAAGATTCGTACCAGTCTGGGACACTTTTATATATAAGTAAAAGTACATGTTCCTTCAAGAATGAAAAATATGTTACTCTTCACATGTGTTGTTTTGTTTTTTTTATTTATAAAAAAGAAAAGAAAAAGAACGATAATGTTAGTCAGGTTAAGTCTGTAGAAAAGAGGGAGGTAGAGGAGGTAATTATAAATGATTTGTTTCTATCAATAGTCTTGAATAAAGGAAAGGTATAAAAAAAAAAAAGATTTTATAATAAAACTTTTTATTATTTGAAACATACATAAGTGTTCACGTTTATTCCTTTAGCGTTTGTATGTAATAATAAAACATATGACCGTAGCGTATACACATATATATATAAAGAAAAAAGAGATTGCAAAGGAGATTAGCTGAATCTATCATATGTATAAAAATTAACAGCCACGATATAAGATTCTTCTAATTTCATGGCTCTGGGTTATTTACTGGTGGCGCCCTCATATGATATGATTTCAGCTGTAAGTAAAATCTTTGATTCTTGGCCTACAAACTTTTAGATATGAAAAGTAATGGCACAGAGGGGTAGGCTAAAGAAAAGATAGAAAAAGGCATACCCAACATTTTGGGCCTTACTAGAATAATAAATGACCAGAGATAGGAGTTGTGAGATAAGTGAGGTTGGTTTTTTAGATGAGATCACAGAGTTGGTGTCGTGGTTGGGGGAGAATTTTACACTATATGTAATTTTGTTTACACAATAAATATACAAATAAAAAAATGTGAGATAGAATAGAAATAAAAATTTTCGAAGGAAAAAAAGAGGAGACTTTATTTGAACACATAGAGAGCCTAGAAGACTGTTTCAAAATATACAAAGTAGGAGAGAAAGAAAAAATAATAATAGCAAGTAACTATTTGGTAGGCGTAGCACAAAATTGGTGGAGAGCTATATATGAGAGGCCGGACAATTTTAAAAAATACATTAAAGCATTAATGTGTAGATTTTGGAACATAGAAAGGCAAGAAAAACTGCGAAGAGATGTAGAAAGAGAAAAATATATGAAAGAGGAGGGGATGTATACACAGTTTTTTATGAAACAAAAATGAAGTTAAGAAAGGTAATCGAATACCCAATCTCGGAATATCAGATGATGAGTATAGTAATGAAAAACATGCCAAAAAAGATACAAGATAGGCTAACAACCTGTATCCATAAAGGATTGGAGGAGGTATTGGAAGCACTTCGAATAGAGGAAAGCATAGAGGAACAAGGTGATCGAGAAGAAACAAAACCCAAAGTGTTAAATGTAGTAATAGAAGAAGAAGAAAGAGTACAGACAATGGCTGACCAAACATGCCTGGTGATCACAGTAAAAGTGCAGGGAATTTAAGTGCAAGCATTGTTGGATTCAGGTAGCCAAGTCTCTATAATCTCGAATGAAATACTAAACCAAATTAAGAATCAGGAAGCGAAATTACACATATTACCTTTAAAAAAATCAGAAATAACGATGGCAAATGGTAAAAGAGTTAGGCTTGACCCATGCAGATATATGGAGAAATACAGGTGGGAAAACAAAGGATACTACACATGCTAGTATCGATAACAAATTTAATAGAAGATATGATACTGTGGTCAGACTTTATGCATCGAACTCGCACCAAAATTAATTACTATAAAAAATAGCAATAATAGCAAATGAAATAATTCCATTTAGTAAACAAAGCAGTCAAAGTAATAAAGTAGCACATATAATAGTAGAGGACATTTACAAGGAAATAGAGAACAAAGTAAGCAAGTTGGAGAAAAATAATAACAACTGGGAAAACCGACTTAGAGAAATATTACAGCAGCATGAACGAGTATTTGCTACGAACCCTGGCATTATAAAGGAATATGTACACCAGATAAGAGTAAAAGAGGAGACTCAGTTTCAGGGGAGATCATACCCTATTCCAGTTAAATATAAAACCGAAGTAGACAGTCAAATACAACAGATGGAACAGTGGGGAATCATAAGAAAACAGCAGTCTCCTTATTTAAACCCTCTGGTAATTGTAAAAAAAAAGATGGCTCCATGAGGGTATGTTTAGATGCACGACAGTTAAATGCTATTACTATACCAGACAGAGATGTACCACCTCGTATAACAGATTTATTGTTAGAATTTCATGAAAAGAAATACTTCTCATCTTTCAACTTAACCTCAAGTTATTGGCAGATGCCACTGCATAGAGAAGATCAAAAGTACACCACATTTAGATATGAGGGATATACATATGTGTTTCAACATGTGCTGTTCGGGCTAGTAAATAGTGGATCCAGTTTGTTATGCTGTTTAGATCGGGTATTATCAGACAGGGTGAAACAGTTTATCATATATTATATGGACAACATTGTAATAGCTTCACATTCATCTCAAGAGCATTTGGAAAATTTATCTGTGTTTTTACAGGAGTGTCAAAAGAAAAACATAATGATCAATTTAAAAAAAGTAACATTTTACAAAAAGAAATTTTATTTTTAGGTCATCTTGTCTGCACGCAAGGTGTAAATCCATCCTGATACAATTGAAGCAATAAACAATTTTCCTCAACCTAAGAATAGGAAACAAATAAGATCATTTCTCGGCATATGTAACTTTTATCAGAGATTCTACGAGAATTTTTCTGGAGACACAGAAGCAGTTGTACAACTGCTTAGAAAAGGAAGTCGATGGGAGTGGGGTGAAAAACAATGTGAAGCATTCAAAACTATTAAAGAAAACTTTTTAAAAGTTGTTACTCTCACTTATCCTGATTTTAAAAAACCTTTTATGCTACAAATGGACAGCAGTAAAGTCGGGTTGGGGGCTGTTCTATTTCAGGAAAATGAAAAAAAAAAGCCGGAAGTTTTATATTTTTAAGTAGAACTCTAAATCAAGCAGAAAGAAATTATACAGCTACTGAAAGGGAGGTGCTGGCCATAATTTGGGCATAAACAAACTCAAACATTTACTACTAGGATCGGAGATTAACATTATTACAGATCATAGTGAGTTTGGAGTTTATCAACAAGTGTTATTTAACAAACACTAGACTTATAAGGTGGGCTTTATATCTTCACAGGTTCAATTACAGGGTAGTACATTGCTCAGGAAAAGAAAATATAGTGCCCGATATACTGAGTAGAAATCTGGCTCCAGACAAAGGTCAGAACCTAACACTAGAGGGAGCCCGATTAACCTCACTTGTGATAGATTCTGATAAAGCAATGGAAAGGGATATGAAGAGAATAAAGTTTTTTCAGGCCTCTGATTTTACATGCAAAAAACTAATACAAGGCTGGAATAATATCAAACAGACAGGAAACTATGTACAAGATAATAAATTACATCGATATAGAATGATGAATGGGATGCTGATGTTTCAGGTTAAGCGAGGATAGATTGATGGGAAAATAGTTATACCTCAGACATTAAGGGAACTCTTGATAAATTATGTACATAGGACCTATGGACATTATGGGTTGCTTAAGATAAACTCATGCAAAGATGGTACTATTGGCCAAATATTTACCAGTCTGTTGTGGACACGATACAGAAATGCCATGAATGTCAACAAAATAAACCTGTGAATAAGAATTATGCAGGAATACTTACTCCTATTATACCAAAAAATCCAAATGAGTTATTGGCCATCGATTTCTATGGTCCTTTGCCTTCATTTCATCAATAGAGGTATATTTTAGTGACATATGACATTTTTTGAAGTTAGTACAAGCATACCCTTTGCATGAAGCTGACATGAAATCATCGATCGCTGCACTGAGAGATAAACAGTTTATACAGGTGGGAAAACCTAGCACAGATTTGAGCGATCATGGTACTCCTTTTATGGCCAATGAATGGAAAAATTGGCTTCAGCAGGAGAAGATACAACATGTTTTAACCTCCATTAGAAATCCTCAATCTAACCCTTGTAAAAAGGGTTATGAAAGAATTGGGGTGTTTATTTCGGGCTCATTTGAAAGGAAACCATAAGCAATGGTTTAATGTACTTCCAGGAATGATCAAAATTATAAATTGTACTTACCATGAGTCCACCAGCCTGGCCCCTGAAAGACTACATAATGGCCGGGTCAAACCATCTCTTCTAAAGTATCCGGTACCTTCAGAAAAGGGAATAGTTAATGTGGAAAGTGATCGACGTCATGATATAGAGCAGTTAAAAAAGAAAGCTGAACAGAGAAAAAAAGGGAATGTATATCCAGGGCGTTTTGAGATAGGAGAATGAGTTTATGTCAAAATTCAGCCAGTGAACCGGATGAGTGAGAAGCAATATAACAATTTTTTTCCTTTGTTTGAAGGTCCATACAAAATTGTTCAAAAATGTGGACCTAATGCAGTTGTAGTGTTAGGAAAAAGGGGAAGAAAAGGAACTTATAAGGCAAAGTGTTTGAAGCCTTGTAAAAGAGGGAGTAATTAAAGTTTTTTTTTTTTTTACATTTTTTTTTAGAAGAGATGCAATGAGCTGATAATTTCGAGCGACTCATGTTATATTCTTTATATATGTAAAAATCATGTATATACACATGTAGATTTCAGCATAGAATAATAAATAAATGCTGTGTATATAGTAAGTTTTTTTTTTTGCAGTATTATTAGTTTATATATATATATATATATATAGTGGGGTTTTTTGGCATTATTTATTGTTTTATTTTTAATGGGATTTTAAAAGAACAGAATAGAAAGAAAATAAAACGGACAAAATGGTAGAGTAGTTATTTGTTTAATTGGATTGAGATTACATCGAAAATGATATTAAATAAATTTTTGTTTTTTTAAAACAATTTTGTAATTAAATTTTCTGATCTGAAAAGGTGGGGAAAGAGAGAAAGGAATTATAATTAGTTCTATTGTCATGGCTTCTAGTTATCTGGTGTTAAAAAACTAAAAAAAAATTAAAGAAATGCAATCATTGACTGGGAACATGATCAGATAAAAGGACAATGAAAAGAGGACTATAAATAAGAGACAATAGAGGAATTATAATTAGTTCTATTGTCATGGCTTCTAGTTATCTGGTGTTAAAAAACTAAAAAAAAATTAAAGAAATGCAATCATTGACTGGGAACATGATCAGATAAAAGGACAATGAAAAGAGGACTATAAATAAGAGACAAACCTATTGTTAGAGGATTGATTATTAATTTTTTTAATAACAGAAGAGAACTTTTTGAGAGTGAAATTAAAATGTTAGAAGGCTAAACAACTAAAATCCATCCCCAGCCGGGACACCAGCTGATACCTGTATTTCATCACCGAGAAACCACCAAAGAGAAAGCAAAGCTAGTAGGCAGACAAAATTCGTTACAGTGAATCAACTCCCAAAGGATCCCAAGGAACGTGCATGGACACTGATCGATCATGTTAGTATAAACTTTGCCTTTTGCTTAAACTATTGATTGCTAAATTTAAAAACACCTCTAATTAGGATTATATTTAATCAGCCATGAACTATAAGTTGTGACAATAGAAAGTTTTTTTTATATGCATATATTTATAATGATTATGTTTACTTTGTCCAATTAATTTTATTTGAAATTCGTAATTTATTTTTATTTGTATTTGAATTTTTCCTTAAAAAGGGTTCTTTAAAGAGGGTTTTCAACTAGCTTTAGATAAGATTCAAGACTATAGAGGAGATTAAAAATAGAAATGATTTAAGAAAGCAAATGAAAAGTTTAAGAGTGGAGTAAATATTGAAAGAGAGGGTAGGGGTTCAGAATCATTTCTGTCTCCTAATAGTAAGCCGCTTAACCTCTGCCCTGGTCAAGATTCGTACCAGTCTGGGATGCTTATATATATATAAGTAAAAGCGCATGTTCCTTTGAGAATGAATTACTCTTCACTTGTGTTGTTTTTTTTTTTTTATTTATAAAAAAAAAAAAAAAAAAAGAACGATAATGTTAGTCGGGTTAAGTCTATAGAAAAGAGGGAGGTAGAGGAGATAATTATAAATGATTTGTTTTTATCAATAGTCTTGAATAATGGAAAGGTATTAAAAAAAAGATTTTATAATAAAACTTTTTATTATTTGAAACATATGTAAGTGTTTGCGTTTATTCCTTTAGCGTTTGTATGTAATAATAAAACATATGACCGTAGCATATACACGCATATATATAAAGAAAAAAGGGATTGCAAGGGATATTAGCTGAATCTGTCATATGTATAAAAATTAACAGCCGCGATATAAGATTCTTCTAATTTCGTGGCTCCAGGTCATTTACTGGTGGCGCCCTCATATGATATGATTTCAGCTGTAAGTAAAATCTTTGATTCTTGGCCTACAAACTTTTAGATTCAAAAAGTAATGGCACAATATATTAAGAAATATATGTGTGAAACCTATACATAACACAACTATATCAGTATTAACTCTTTGCCTGTCTTTGATGCGACCTCTCGTAAGCAGTTGACGTCACTCTAACTCAGCCGATTCTTATGCTAAAAAATTCGTTCGATACGTTTTAAAGAGATTTTTAAAAGTTCTGTACGATGGTGACCTCTTCCGACTTATTTTACAAGTAAAAAATAAAAAAAACGCATTTAAACCTAAACAAAGAAAGAACATTATTTGTGATTGGTTCTTAGCAAGCTCTCAGCCGAAAAAGACATTCTGATTGGCTGGAAAGAACAAAGAAACCGCCTGATCAAAGAAAATAAAGAAAAACGCTGAGATTTTCATTTCAAATCCAATTTTAAGTATTATAAAATTATATTTATGGAAACTAAAAATGATTCTCAGACAGAATAATAAAAAAACAAAATTATTTTCGAAAAATATTGAAGATTTTAGTACAAATATTGAAGATGTAGTAAAAAGAAATATTTACTTTTCTATAACGTAAAAGTCGATCTTTTTGTTTATATTATAGCTTTTATGTTGCCGAAATTGAATATTTTAGAATAAATAAATAGCAATTTATTTTTGAAAGAACTTTTGTTCTCTTCATAACCTGAAAAATTAATAATATACTTTTTATAAACGTATCTGAGTTGAATTTAATATTATAGGCGAATATGTTTTAACAATAGGCTTTGTCTTCAGTTTGTGAGTTGGCCAATTAAAAGCTTTGATTTTTACCTCATACAACCAATGATTTAATTAGCGGTTAAAAGGTTAAATTAATAAAATAAATGGTACCAATAAAGTCTGTAGGTTTAATCTGGCTCTGAGCTCTTAAAGTGGGCTATTCATTCATTCATCAGGGCAGAGAAAACTTCATTTGAACACAGCATTCATTTGACAGTCTTCATCATTATCTTGCAGTTAGATATGGGAGATTACATCTTGATGGCAGCAGAAGAGCTGGATGGGCATGCTGAATGGGGTTCCTATCCTATAAGCACTTCATAGATTGATATATAAATGTGCTCCCTTTTTAAGTTTGATCCAATTTATTCCCAGCTACATTAGTATTAATAAATTGTTTATTTCCACCAACCACTAAGATAACTAGTGCGGAATGCTCCGCTTGGCTTTAATATATTCCTTCCTTTCTTTCTTGTTGCAGGAAATTAGATCTTTATTGATTTCTGTTTTGATGCTAGCTTAGATAAATTATATCTCAAGTGGTTGGTGATCATCTGCTATTGAAGTGTGAGTTAGCTATGGTATCACAATCTTCCTGCCACATGATTTCTTCCACCCCAGTCACCATGCTAGTAGTATGATTTTTCAACTCCATGAACTCTCAGATAAGAAACAATTGCATAAAACATTAGTAATAATTTTCTAATGAAAAATTATTTTGAAACTTGGCTCAGCAAAATAGTAGTCAAAAAGCAAACTGACTCACTGAATAGATAAACAAAATTGACTGACTGACTGACTGACTCAAGCACCTGATGAATTGTTTATATAGACCATTCATTATATGCCCAATCTAGGTACCCCTCTAAGACACATTCAGTTAGCTAATTTTACTTTTTTTTCTTAAGATAATGCATGTAATATTCCTATGCTATTGCCTAATTAATCTGTTAGGAATTTTACTTTTAATTAATTTTTTGGATTCACTCAAACTGCTATCTGATAAGTATTGATTCAAATTTCAACATATAACAAAAACAAAAAACATTTTCTTATAATCTGATTACATAAATTTTAAATTAAAATATATTTTGTTAAGTAATCCAGATAACTCTCTCACATTAGCATATTGTTTTTCCGAATTCTTTTGTTTATCAAGAATTAAATTTAGAATTTTAAAAAAAAAAAATTGCTAACAAGAACAAAACAAAAAAATCCCTTTAGGATTTTCTTACATCCAGTAGGACAATGGCTCCCTCCCCCCCCCCCCTTGATTAAAGCATTTATAGAGAAAAATCACTAATAAAACATCAATTTCAGATTATGAACATGTTGGAACATTTAATAATTTTCATTTTTTTTTCTTTTTCTTTTTACAATCTGTCTCATTATGTAATCTCTTAAAATAAAATAAAAATAATATGAAATTACAAATAAACATCTTTACATTTACTTCCACAAAATAATAATAATAATGAAACATGAAAACAAAACAAAAAAAAATTATTATATGCATATAGATACTATGTTTATATTCATCAAATTTCAATTCAAAGTCTTAACTATTTGAATTTATTTTTGTGTGTGCAGGAATAATATATACACCAACTCCTCTCACTTATTTTTCAACATGTTTAATTTTATAATTATCTAGATAGCATATACACTCCCTTACTTATTTTATTATAGATTTTAAGTCATAATTTCTTTAATACCATCTTGTGCTTGACCACATAAAGTGTGCCTTGCATAATACCCCCCTCCAAAATGAGACCTTTAAATGGGATTAACATTTAATGTCTTTACTCATTAACTACATATATTTTACTCATTATTATTTTCCCTTTTTTATAACATAAAAAATATCTGTTTGACCTTCCTTTATTCATCTGAATCTTTAGAGTGCAGAAGACATGACATCCAAAACCCTGAGGCATGAACTCCCATCTCCCAAGCATTGACACACCAAGGTAGCCAAGATTGCATTAACCTCCCACCCCTTCCCTAGCCAAAAACACTAAGAGACACAGAACCTTTGTATAAAGATCTCTGTTTTATTTAGAACTCTATGACATCCAAGAAAAGTAAAATATGAAAGTCAAATGACTACATCTTAAGACAAAGGGCAGGTATTTCTAACCAAAAGCCCTACAAAAATATATTTGGGGTAAATGCACCCATGCTCATTCTTTATTGAGACTTACAGGGACTTTTGCATTATTGAAAAATTTGTCCCAGAGGAATTTTCATCTCTTCCCATTCACTGCATTCATGCTCATTCCTTATCAAGGCTTATGGGGTCTCTTGCAATGGAAGAATAGGTCCCAGAGAAATTTTTATCTTTGCATATCCTGCCATAGCACCATAGAAATTGCAAACTATACAAAAGATCTTCAGGCAATTCTTTGTACTCCCACCATTTCTAACCCTGGGGCATATGAGATACTGACATAGACTAACCCACATATGCAACACCCTGAAAACAGAAGTTCACATATCTGACTCTCAAATGATATGACCAACTGACTTCATTTCTGGTCAAAGTTTAATTTCTATTTTTGCTACATCCTGACCTGGGCCGTTGTCCCTTTCCTTTATATACAAGTTCCTTGATTCATTTTTTCATGGGTTCATCATCTGTTATTGACTTGGGGATCCTGGAAGGTATCCTGTTATACCAAGGATGGCATTCATACATGTCCTTGTTTTGCCCCATTCCATAGCATTGATGCCAACATTTTTGTGGATTCTATCAGGTGGACAGCCCTGCTGGCTCATATCCACCACACTTAGTAGTTCAGCCACTGACTCTATTGAATTTGTGTTTACTGTGAGAAGCATTTTCTCTATTCTAAAAGGTAGAATGTGGCGTATTATTACTATAATCTGGCCTTCCAACATGCGACATGTGTTCAACATCCTTAACTTGGCTACCTGCCTTCTGAAAAATTTGAGATAATTCTCTCTCTCATTTGCTTTATATTTTTCCTGAATAACTTGATATAAAAATGGTTTACTGGTGCTCTTTACTCCAGAAATTTCTTAACACAGTTTTTTTATAGCCATCAAAAGTTACCAGTTGGTGAAACAAAGATTCCCACCATGACTGGGCATTGCCTTGCAGATGGTTACATGCAATAGCTAATTTACTTGTTTCAATCATTTGGTTAATGCTGAAGTATTTTTAATCTATTAATATGTGCTAACAGAGCTTCCTCTGTTTGTCCTTCATTTAAGAATGGGTTTCTGTTCAATTAATAAGATTTATCCTTCTCTACTTCTATCCTACTTCTCCAGCCTCTTGCCACTTAGGTCTTACTTTTCCATCCTCACAATTATCTTGTTCCTGACCTACTTTGAATTAAGCACTCCTATCCTCATACCCCTCAACTATTTTTACATAGATTACATCCTCCCCTGTTGTTTTCTCTAGCCTAGCTGTACTAAGATCCTCCACCCATTATTCCATATAAGATCCTCCACCCATTATTCCATCTCCCTTATTTTAATCTCCATCTTATCAACTTCATCTTTTGTTCTCTAATTATGGCCATACCTGTAATTTCACCAACTGTTATTCAATTCAGCTAACTGTCTGGCATGGATCCCCTATTTCATCATCAGTCCCCACTATGAGCATTTTTAATTTCTCTATCCTGTTACATCAACTTTTTATAGTTTCTTCGACCCTTTTCTCCATTTCTCATCATATTCTCTCACAATTCACTTCTATTACCTGCTATCTTATCTGGATCTTGTCCAATCTATTGCTATTACTCTGATAAAAGTTCCTACATTTTTCCTCTATATCTAAGAGTCTCATTTTCATCTCTTGTGACATTTCTTTTCTTAGGTCATTGAACCTTTTTGCTAAGTTTTGTACTATTTTCTCTGACTTCTCTTTTATTCGATTGGATATCTCATTTCTCATGTCTTTTATTTCCTTTGATATCTGGTGAGGTCGGGTTTTACACTACTTAAGAATCTTTCCCTCATCATCATCAAGTTTTCTTTTCCCTTTTCAGGTTTTTCTTCACTTTGTGGCTCCATCACTACCTCTATTACACTTTTGTGCCCCCCAGGCTGGTTTACTTCCACTGTTTTTCATTAATCTCATCATACTTCTCACTCATGTTTTCCTGTTCCACTTTTCTGTGATGTGATTTTGTCCACATGTACAGTAGTATATTTTTAAATATACTCTTTATTTGCTTTGTTACATACATGTGCTATTGAAGTGATGGTTTAATGCTAATTTTGCTCTTTAACTTCTTTGCTTATATAAATACTCAGCACACACTGCACTAAACTCCCTCTATTCCATCCATCATTTATTTCTCCCTTTGTGCTATGTTCCAATTACTCTCTATTATTGACAAAAAAATCTATTTTTTGAGATTGCCCTATTTTTTTAAACATACTGCCAAAGTCCACTGCCCATTTTTTTTCTCTTACTCTATTGCATTCTATGTTAAATGTTTATAAATATACTGTGCAACTATTTAATGAAGTATCAATGGAAAATGTAGGATATGTTATTTTTGAATGATGACTTAACAGCTATTTGTTTATATCAGTGGTATTTCACATTTTTAAAAATGACTTTGTCTATAGCATCACTTTAAATTTAGTTTTAAGTAAACTTTTATTTTGATGAATAAAAAATCTTATAATTATTGACATTTTTATTCTGAATACTCATGCAGAGGTGGAGGTGGATGGTAGTGGATAAATATAAATAGTTACTGTAACTAATAGATGGATTTTTGTTGACATATACTTTTAATTGTAAAGGTGACTTTTAGGTGTGTTTTTTTAAAGGAAATATTAGTTTTTTAGACTATTGATAAAAAGTTTTACAAAGTGCAAAATTAACTTGCATCTTGTATTTTGAAAAGATATCTAGCTATAAGTATTATGATTTTGATATTTGTTTTAAAAAATTGCAAGATATTAAATGTTGATAATGCATATAATATTTGTTGATAGCTTTAAAAAAGTAGATCATCTCATATTTCAAAGATTAGTAAAGTTATGAATTTTAAATACTTCTAAAAAGTTTTAATTTAATCAGGCAAAGGAATCCTGTTATTTATAATTAGTTAAATGATTTTTTTAAAAGAAAAATATATGTTAATGATTCTCTGAATCTTTTATATGTATATACTGCCATTTATTTCTCTCTCCAACAATTGTTTATTTAACTTTTAACATACACTAAATTTTTTTTAAATTTAATTTAAAACAATTTTTTTTGATTTTGCGAGCTTTTTTTTTTTATTGCGTTCAGCAACCATGTTTTTCTATACTGGCCATGTTGGATCAGAATCAACATGTTCAGTGCCAAAATTTTCCCTCTGTACCAGTTTATCCTAACCCTGTTAAAATGACATGGACACATACTGAACATGAAAAATACGGTAGCATAACAGGATAAGGAGCATTGCCAATTCAGTGATGATATGTCCATAATTTATTAGGAAATCAACCTGATATCAATTTTAAACCCTTTTTATGATCAAAATTGCATGGTCATAGGAATGGATATTAAAAAATTGGCTCCTACATACCTTTCAAAAATTGAGTTTAAATACAACCTTTTGTGCCACTCTCAGAAAGAGAAAACAAAAAAAAATACCCCCCCCTCCAAAAGGATATGCAAAATCAATGATTACATAAAATGAAAAAAAAATTAATAAGAATAAATATCTGAATAACCAGAGATTTATATACTGATAAATTAGTATCCCCATATGCTTAGCTCACCATTTTCTTTACCTCAGTTAAAGAAGTGTGGATCAAAACTCACTTAATTACAAGAGAATAAACAAATATCAAAAGCAGTAATGCAAATTTAAAGTCATTAAATAAATATTTATTTACTCCAATAACCCCTCACCAGTTACAATTAAGTGTAGAAAATATATATATATAATAATAACCCCAGATTCATGAACATTATAATATAAGAGTTCTTTACATAAAAGAAATATTGTTCCAGAAATAGAAAATGTACCAGTTAGGGAGAGAGTGGCTTGAGATATTATAATTCTGCACATGAATATTTTATGCTTTATAACTTATCATATATCACAAACAAGAAATATTACATTGAATATGATTTATATTTTAAGAGCTATGTGAAAACTATACATAACACAACTATATCAGTATTAAATTAATGAAATAAATATGATTTATATATTAAGAGCTATATATGTGAAAACTGCACACAACATAATATCAGTATTAAATTAATGAAATAAATGGTACTCTATAAAGTCTTTAAGCTTCATCCAGCTCTGGGCTCTTGAATTAGGCTAATCATCCATTCATCAGGGCAGTGAGGAGTTCATTTGAACACATCATTCATTTGGTGGTCTTTATCATCATCTTGTAGTTAGATGTGGGAGACTACATCTTGACAGCAGGAGAGGAGATTGACAGGTGCATTGAATGGGATTTTTACCCCATAATCACTTTTCTGGTGGATATGTAAGTGTGCTCCCTTTTCAAGTTTGATCCAATTTATTCCCAGCTACATTAGTATTAATAAAAAAATAACTAGTACTGAATACTCCACTTGGCTTTAATATATTTCTTCCTTTCTTTCTTGTTGCAGGGAATTAGATCTTCATCGACTTCTGGTTTGCTGCTAGCTTAGATAAACTATAACTCAAGTGGTTGGCAATCATCCGCTACTAATGTGTTTGCTATCGTGTCGCTATCTTTCTGCCACATGATTTCTTCCACATCAGTCACCACACTAGTAGTATGATTTTTTAGACTTCATGAACTCTCAGGTAAGAAACAATTGTGTGCAACATTAGTAATAATTTTCTAGTAAAAAATTATTTGGAAACTTGGCTCACCAAAATAGTAGTCAAAAAGCAAATTGACTCACTGAATAGTCAAACAAAAAGCAAATTGACTGACTGATTGAACTCAAGCACCTGATGAATAGATTATATAATCTACTCATTACATGCACAATCTAGGTAACCCTCTAAGAATCATTCAATTAGATAATTTCACATTTCTTTCTTAATGATTTAGACAATGCTTGTAATATTCCTATGCTATTTCTAATTGATCTGTCAGGAATTTTACTTTTAATTAAATTTTCTGGATTCACTCAGACCGCTATCTGATAAGTATTGATTCAAATTTCAACATATAAAAAAAAGAACATTTTCTTATAATCTGATTACATAAATTTTAAATTAAAATTCATTTTCTTAAGTAATCCAGATAACTCTCTCCATAAGAATTAGCGTATTGTTTCTCCGAATTCTTTTGTTTATCAAAAATTAAATTTAGAATTTAAAAACATTGTTTAACAAGAACAAAACAAAAAAACATAAAATATGTCTTTAGACTTTTCTTAAATCCAGTAGGACAATGGCTTTTCCCCCTTGCTTAATATGTTTATAGAGAAAAATAACTAATAAAACTTCAATTTCAGATTGGAACATTTAATCATTTCCGTTTTTTTCTTTTTTCTTTACAATCTGTCTTATTAAGTAATCTCTTCAAATAAAAAAAAAAAATAACATAAAATACAAATAAACATCTTTGCATTTATTTCCAAAAAAAAATAATGAAACACGAAAACAAAAAACAAAATTATTATAAGCATATAGCTGATATGCTTATATTCATCAAATTACAATTCATATCCTTAACTATTTGGGTTTATTTTTGTGTGTGCGTATAATATATACACAGACCCCTCTCACTTATTTTTCAACACATTTAATTTTATATTTATCTAGATAGCATGCATATACACCCCCTTACTTATTTTATTACAGATTTTAAGTAGTAGTTTCTCTAATACCATCTTGTGCTTGGCCACACAAAGTGTACTCTGCACAATATATAAATATAATGCAAATGAAATAAACATTTATGCATTAATCTTCTAAGTATTAATAATTATGTAATTGTTTTAATTAAAAACTTTAAATATTTTTATTCTTAGTTTGTTGTTGTTTTTTGCTTAATTATGAAACCAAAATAAAAAACAATTTAACAAAAAAGTTATAATTTTGCTAATTTACAATTGTATTTTATAATAAATATGATTAACAACATTATTTACTAGCACAGTTTTTATTAGTAATTCTTAATCAAATGATAATCATCCCTTACATGCACTGTTTAATAAATCTACTAGCTCTATAATGTTATACAGAATAAGAAGTAAACTCTCAAACCATAGTACAAGATAGAGACTTTGAAAAGATAATAATGGCCATTTTATCTTTGTACTCCAATTCAATTATATAGGCTTATCTAAAGTATTTTAGAATGAAGGCATAAAGATTTTTTTCTTTTTCACTTTACTTCCATTACATTTATTTATATTATTAACCCCAGAAAAATTTTCAAATTTACAGCTTCTTAATATTAGATGATATTAGGATAAATATAACTGACATTATTTACTAACTCAGTTTTTATTAGTAATTGTTAATCAGATGGTAATCAGCTGTGATGTGCAGTGTTTAATCATATTACTATTTTTACAATGTTATATAGAGTATGCGGAAACTCTTAAATCAAAGTGCAAGATAGAGACTTTAAAAAGATAAGAATGGATGTCTTATCTTTCTACCTAATTTCAATTGTATAGGCCAGTTGTATTTTATAATGAATAATAGGATCACCAAATGAATTATATTGTTTTGCTTTATTACTAATTTTATGACTTTTTTTGTTTCATCCAATTTCTTTATTTGAGCTTCTTTTGATGCATGAGTGAAAATCCACATGATTTTATGTCCAATATCATCATTGTTGCTTTAGTAGAGATCTGATCCTTTACATGTTCCCAGTACTTGAATAAATAGCATATCTAGGATGGGATGATATATGTGTGAATTTTGTATTCCCCTTTTCGGTTCTCTAAAGGTCTAGCCAAAGAGAAGACAAACTCTTTCCTCTTTCTCTTTGCTTTATTTAAATTTTCATTCTGTTCGGAAATACTCAAATAAAATAAAAAATTTTACTTTTTATACATTTTAGAAGAAAAAATTTTGTTGAACTTCTTTCAAATCTTTTGTTGTTCTAAAAAAGTTATAATGCATTTAATTTTCTCATATTTTTATGTTAATAAAATTAATTATCTTAAATAAAATAAAAGTATATTTCATAAGTTAATATTTCATATAAATAACAATTTCTTTACTTTTTTGAAATAATTAATTAAAAATAATTCACATAATATTACTATATTTTTTTGTTATTAAATTTATCATTTGTAATATTTTTTTTCCAATAAAGTCTTTATCATTCATAGTTGAGATAAAAGACACGCTTTATTATTTTTGAAATATTATTTCCTTACGTTTGTAACAAGAACTAGTGATTTAATTACATCAAAGAAAACTAATTGAATAGCTTTGTTGTTATTTTGTTTTCTTTACCACTAATTTGATCTGATGATACATCAGTTTCAGTATATATATTGTGCCCTTTTCTATAGGTCAGTAATAGTTTATAACAGTCAATTACTAAAAAATTTTAAATTTAGAATATGTTCTTTTAATACATTAATTATATTGAGTTAATTATATCTTTAAAGTACAATCTGAAGCTAAAGTGAATATGTAGTATATAAAATCATTTAAAAATAGTTATATAAAGCTTAAAATATTGTTGCATATGGTTGTAAAAGCTGGCCATATTAAATAACACAGCTATAAATAATTAAAAGTATATTTAAAAATCCGATTTTAATAGTTTAAAATGTATGATTTAATAAATGCTATATTTAGAATTGTAATCATAGTCAAAATTAATATAGTATATTTTAAAATAAACTTTGTGATGGTGAAAATTATATCTAATTCTATATTTTCTAAATTATTCTTCCAAATTTTTTTCATAATTATATTATATAATATAATAAGTGTATCAATTTTATTAATCTAGACAGAGAAATAGATAGAAAAACGTTTGTCAAAGTTGTAATCACGTGATTTTTAATGTATACTATTACACACACGTTTGTTTGAAATAATAACAAAGTTTAAAATATTTTAAAAGTTATATTATAGAATTAGATGGAATTATTGCCTATCATAAAACTAAATAATAATAAATATGTAATGTTTAAATAGTTTTAGTAAAATAATAATTTATTTAAAAGTAATATTTTAAGTAATGTTTTAGGTTCATTACGTCATCATTTTATTTTCAAAATATAATTCTACTATAAATTGAAAATCTGTAAATTTGTTTTCAAGCGGGAAAGAATTGACCAATAAGAAATAAGTATTCTTGCAGACGATATATATGGTTGTAACTAAGTTAGAGGGGGAGAATAAAAAATGTATTGAAACCGGAGAGAGGTAAAATTATAACTATCAAAAGATAGTAATTTTAAAATCTTTTATTTTAGTCAATTTTTTTTAGTACTTTTTTATAACTTTATCTACAAAAAACTAATTGATAATTTTAAAGAATATTTTTTGCAAGAGAAAGTATAAACTAAAAATATTTAATAATTTCGTTTTAATATGAGTTTCTAATTTTTAAAGTACTTACCAGTCAGATTTTATCTAAAGTTTAACCTAAACCACGCAATAAAAAAATGGATATACTACAAAATAAAATGGATAGAAATTGTAATACAGTAAAAATATTTGAATATTTATTGATACAGCTTTATTTATGCATAACCGAAGAACTGTTTTGGTACATAAAAAACCAAAGCTCAGACATTACATTATACGGAGTCTAAAAAATGTATTGAAACGTATGATTTATGAGTTTATTCAAGATTTATTTTAAATGATAATAAGATAATTACATATTGCCTGAATTATTTTATATAGTATGATATTCAAAGGAATGAAATGTTATATCCTTTCTAAAGGTAACATTTTAAAAAAAAAAATATTTTCGAGTGCAAAATTAAAGAAAGAGCCTGGGAGAATATGTTATATAAGCGTTTTGATATTAAAATATCCGTTCTTCGAATTATTTAAAATGTACTTGGAAAAAAAAAAAATTTGTTCAAAAGTATTTTAAGTTTTTATTTTAAAAGAGATATATAAAAAATACCAAGTGAAAGTTTCAATGTATCAAGAAGATAACAGAGATAAAAGTGAACACATAGATGAATGAAAAAATGGATCCATGGAAATATAAATGGTACTTAAAAGTTTATCGAATATTTTAAAATTAAATTAGATGGATTGATGCATCAGAATACGCAGAGAATATTGGTAGAGAAGATTAAGAAGCTTCAAGGGATTAATTAATATGATCGTCCTAAAAATTAAAACAAGGATTATTTTCTAAAATATTACTAAATGGGTTAATAATTATTTTTATTTAAACTTTGACGCACTTGGAGAACATTTTTAAAAAACTCTAGAGAAAATAATAAGCATTTTGAACTTATCAGAACTAGCGTCAAGAAACTTTGTAACTATAGTTTTGATTCTTTTTATTTTGTTGATCTAATTTAAATCTAAAATTTTATATAAGATTAGGAAAAACATAAAAACATTAATTTGTTAATATTAAAATCTTATAATATAACAATTTAATAATTTAGCTAAAAAATATTTTAATATAAAGTGTATGAGTGTGAATTTTATATCTGCAATGCTCAAGTGGACAAAAGAAGCCTACTGAACACGATGACTAGATAAAGGTTATTGGTAATAATAATAACTATTAATAATTTTATAGTGTATATTTTTTTTTGTTTTCTTTAGATCATCCACAAATTGGAAGAATGAAATGTAAAAGTTTTTTTTTTTTTTTTAATTATATGTAACGCATTTTTATACAACATTTTAAAAAACATTATGAGATAGGATTGATTTGAAAATATGCATACGACAATTTTTTTGATTTTTATTATTGATATAATCCAACATAATAAATAATTATGTGATTCTTTTAAAGTTTTTTATGATATGGGATATTCAAGTATTGTCTAAGTAAATCGTATTGATTAAACATACAGAGCAATGAAGTAAGCAGACTTTTCTTATGGGATAGTAAGATTGTTAACTATTAATGAATTTTATTTATTGTTTTGTAAATGCAGATAGTTATTTTATCGATGTAAGATGTAGAAAAATCTTAAGAAATAATATTGAGATAGTGGCTTGGAAGTACTATAGTGAACAGGAAACCAAGATGATGTATTTTAAAATATAGGATGTTTTAAGGAATGGAATAATATTTAATTTTGTGTGAATATCAGCATAGTTAACATAGACCTATGACTGATACATATTTTATTGGACAGTGTTTATATTGCTTTAAATATTTGATGTTTTAATAAAGCTGAAGAAATAGCTTTAACATCGCCCCCTGTACTAGAGGATATTAGGCAGATAAATGTCCTACCTTTTCGCACTGTGCCATGATTTTGAGATATGTTAAGAATAATACTCTAGCTTTGTTCCTTAATCCTATGCATCAGTTTTCGCTATCTTTATTTCATGTAACTGCATCGTTTGGTAAGATATTTTAAGAGAAATGATAAATAATTTAGAACTAAGGTTGTGCTATCGTTTTTGAATAAGATTAGTTTAGTTGCTTATAAGGAGTAGAATATTATAACTTAGAATTGAAGATCCAAAGTATCTTAGGGAAAGAAAAGAATCATAAAATATATATTGAATTTTATTTCGGAAATGAAATATAAAAATTTTAAAATAAAGTATCTAAATAAAGATATTTTCGTAAAGTGATAATAATTTTAAATGCTTTAGTATTTTTTTTAAAGAGAAAATAAGTATTGCATTTTTTTTTTTAAAAAAATACAATAGTATAAAGTAGATTATGTAAACAATATGCATAGTATATTTTTGTTTATTAATTAACAGAAATCTATTAATGATTAAACTTATATCATACTAAAGTAGGGCTTAAAGAAAGGTATATTATAATTAGTAAACATTGTGTGATTAATACTAAAATCTAGTACTGAATTTTGAATAATAGTTTATGTAACATCTTTGACTTTGCAAGATAAATTTTTAATATGTTGAGAAATCCATACTCATTCTAAAATTTTGTTTTCTATAGAATGTTTTTCTAAATATGAATTTTTTAAAATAGGATAGTTTAATAATATTAGAGATAAAATGCTGTTGCTAATAAAGTAGATAAATTTATTTGTAATAAGTTAAACATGATAAGAAACCAAATAATAATATTTTTAATTTTGTCCTAAATCTAAATAAAATATAATTGAGATATAATTTTTTTTTTTTTTTAACCAGGTAGATCAAACTGTAAAATAAAAAGGGTTAAGGATATCCATTGTAAATAATGTAAATAAATTGTTTAGTTATTTATTGTTAATAATAAACTTTGTTAAATTTTGTTATTAAGAAAAAATTTTGTGTCAGAGTTATTTGCTTCTCCACATTGCTGCATGAAAACACGATATATGCATAATAACTGAAAATAATATATAATTTTGCACAAAAAGATAAACAGAGAATTATTTAAGAATTTAAATATTTTGTTGGTATTCATTATAATTAGATAATTATAATCTTACATTGTTTATTGGTCATAAATCAATTATCACAATATTATATTAAATTATATGCTATCAGTTGCCACACATATTTTGTTTGTCAGATTATTTAAATACTACCACGTATTTATAATATCATTACATGAAGAATATTATTATTGTTATTTATTATTATTAGTTTAGGTGTAGTAGATTATGACATAAAATCCCTTCTCATATTTTACTACCGTATTTTAAAATTAACTTAGAATAAATTATAAGAACCTGAGATTATTTTATTGAGCTAGATTATTATTAAATAGAAGATTAAGATTTAATTATTAGTTTAGTCTTAGCGAGTAGAAGTTATTAAAGTCGTAAGAATACTATGAGTTTGTTATTTGAAATAGTAATAAAGGGGGGATAGTGTTCTTATGCCATTGAGGTAGTATCCTGTAGGATATTGGCTCAATGTAATCTATCTTGTCACCTGTATTTTCACTTCAAGTCTCATGAAAATATTAAATATTTATTTAATATATTTTTTATAAATTGAACCTTATTCGAATATTAAAAATGAGTTAGTGAAATGTTTTAGTTTTAGTACTGAATATTTTAGTTATTAATTAATAACTGAGATAGAACCTGTTTTTATATTTTATATTATCCGGAAGTGAAGATGCAGAATCGCAAGGTCAGAATATATATATATATCCCAGTTGAATATACATATGAAGTATTTTATATGAACTTGAGCATGATCAATTTTTAAAAATTTGTAACCAGGCTTCATTTCCAAGCTTAAAACGCGCTATGAACATGCTGGTATACAGTAATATATTTTTAATGAATTTTTTCACTGATTTTGTCATATTTCGGTAGAATTAGCTAAATTATACTGAACTGCAATGTTAAAGTATTCAAATTCATCAATTTTTATGAATTTGTCACCTGGCTGTATTTCCAAGCTTAAAACGCGCTATGAACATGCTGGTATACAGTAATATATTTTTAATGAATTTTTTCACTGATTTTGTCATATTTCGGTAGAATTAGCTAAATTATACTGAACTGCAATGTTAAAGTATTCAAATTCATCAATTTTTAGGAGTGTGTAATTTGGCTGTATTTCCAAGCTTAAAACCCGCTAAGAACATGCTGGTGTACAGTACTATATTTTGAATGAATTTTTTTACTGGTTTTGTCATATTTAGGTAAAATTAGCTAAATTATACTGAACTGCAATGTTAAAGTATTCAAATTCATCAATTTTTAAAAATTTGTAACCAGGCTTCATTTCCAAGCTTAAAACGCGCTATGAACATGCTGGTATACAGTAATATATTTTTAATGAATTTTTTCACTGATTTTGTCATATTTCGGTAGAATTAGCTAAATTATACTGAACTGCAATGTTAAAGTATTCAAATTCATCAATTTTTATTAATTTGTAACCTGGCTGTATTTCCAAGCTTAAAACAAGCTATGAACATGCTGGTGTAGGACGTCGCTCTTCCGATCGCTATGAACATGGTGGTAAACAGTAATATATTTTTAATAAATTTTTTCACTGATTTTGTCATATTTCGGTAAAATTAGCTAAATTATACTGAACTGCAATGTTAAAGTATTCAAATTCATCAATTTTTAGGAATGTGTAATTTGGCTGTATTTCCAAGCTTAAAACCCGCTAAGACCATGCTGGTGTACAGTACTATATTTTGAATGAATTTTTTTACTGGTTTTGTCATATTTAGGTAAAATTAGCTAAATTCTACTGAACTGCAATGTTAAAGTATTTAAATTCATCAATTTTTAAAAATTTGTAACCAGGCTTCATTTCCAAGCTTAAAACGCGCTATGAACATGCTGGTATACAGTAATATATGTTTAATGAATTTTTTCACTGATTTTGTCATATTTCGGTAGAATTAGCTTAATTATACTGAACTGCAATGTTAAAGTATTTAAATTCATCAATTTTTATGAATTTGTCACCTGGCTGTATTTCCAAGCTTAAAACAAGCTATGAACATGCTGGTATACAGTAATATATTTTTAATGAATTTTTTCACTGATTTGGTCATATTTCGATAGAATTAGCTAAATTATACTGAACTGCAATGTTAAAGTATTCAAATTCATCAATTTTTAGGAGTGTGTAATTTGGCTGTATTTCCAAGCTTAAAACCCGCTAAGAACATGCTGGTGTACAGTACTATATTTTGAATGAATTTTTTTACTGGTTTTGTCATATTTAGGTAAAATTAGCTAAATTATACTGAACTGCAATGTTAAAGTATTCAAATTCATCAATTTTTAAAAATTTGTAACCAGGCTTCATTTCCAAGCTTAAAACGCGCTATGAACATGCTGGTATACAGTAATATATTTTTAATGAATTTTTTCACTGATTTGGTCAAATTTCGATAGAATTAGCTAAATTATACTGAACTGCAATGTTAAAGTATTCAAATTCATCAATTTTTAGGAATGTGTAATTTGGCTGTATTTCCAAGCTTAAAACCCGCTAAGACCATGCTGGTGTACAGTACTATATTTTGAATGAATTTTTTTACTGGTTTTGTCATATTTAGGTAAAATTAGCTAAATTATACTGAACTGCAATGTTAAAGTATTCAAATTCATCAATTTTTAAAAATTTGTAACCAGGCTTCATTTCCAAGCTTAAAACGCGCTATGAACATGCTGGTATACAGTAATATATGTTTAATGAATTTTTTCACTGATTTTGTCATATTTCGGTAGAATTAGCTTAATTATACTGAACTGCAATGTTAAAGTATTTAAATTCATCAATTTTTATGAATTTGTCACCTGGCTGTATTTCCAAGCTTAAAACAAGCTATGAACATGCTGGTATACAGTAATATATTTTTAATGAATTTTTTCACTGATTTGGTCATATTTCGATAGAATTAGCTAAATTATACTGAACTGCAATGTTAAAGTATTCAAATTCATCAATTTTTAGGAGTGTGTAATTTGGCTGTATTTCCAAGCTTAAAACCCGCTAAGAACATGCTGGTGTACAGTACTATATTTTGAATGAATTTTTTTACTGGTTTTGTCATATTTAGGTAAAATTAGCTAAATTATACTGAACTGCAATGTTAAAGTATTCAAATTCATCAATTTTTAAAAATTTGTAACCAGGCTTCATTTCCAAGCTTAAAACGCGCTATGAACATGCTGGTATACAGTAATATATTTTTAATGAATTTTTTCACTGATTTTGTCATATTTCGGTAGAATTAGCTAAATTATACTGAACTGCAATGTTAAAGTATTCAAATTCATCAATTTTTAAAAATTTGTAACCAGGCTTCATTTCCAAGCTTAAAACGCGCTATGAACATGCTGGTATACAGTAATATATTTTTAATGAATTTTTTTACTGGTTTTGTCATATTTAGGTAGAATTAGCTAAATTATACTGAACTACAATGTTAAAGTATTCAAATTCATCAATTTTTAAAAATTTGTAACCAGGCTGTATTTCCAAGCTTAAAACGCGCTATGAACATGGTGGTAAACAGTAATATATTTTTAATAAATTTTTTCACTGATTTTGTCATATTTCGGTAAAATTAGCTAAATTATACTGAACTGCAATGTTAAAGTATTCAAATTCATCAATTTTTAGGAATGTGTAATTTGGCTGTATTTCCAAGCTTAAAACCCGCTAAGACCATGCTGGTGTACAGTACTATATTTTGAATGAATTTTTTTACTGGTTTTGTCATATTTCGGTAAAATTAGCTAAATTATACTGAACTGCAATGTTAAAGTATTCAAATTCATCAATTTTTAGGAATGTGTAATTTGGCTGTATTTCCAAGCTTAAAACCCGCTAAGACCATGCTGGTGTACAGTACTATATTTTGAATGAATTTTTTTACTGGTTTTGTCATATTTAGGTAAAATTAGCTAAATTATACTGAACTGCAATGTTAAAGTATTCAAATTCATCAATTTTTAAAAATTTGTAACCAGGCTTCATTTCCAAGCTTAAAACGCGCTATGAACATGCTGGTATACAGTAATATATTTTTAATGAATTTTTTCACTGATTTTGTCATATTTCGGTAGAATTAGCTTAATTATACTGAACTGCAATGTTAAAGTATTTAAATTCATCAATTTTTATGAATTTGTCACCTGGCTGTATTTCCAAGCTTAAAACAAGCTATGAACATGCTGGTATACAGTAATATATTTTTAATGAATTTTTTCACTGATTTGGTCATATTTCGATAGAATTAGCTAAATTATACTGAACTGCAATGTTAAAGTATTCAAATTCATCAATTTTTAGGAGTGTGTAATTTGGCTGTATTTCCAAGCTTAAAACCCGCTAAGAACATGCTGGTGTACAGTACTATATTTTGAATGAATTTTTTTACTGGTTTTGTCATATTTAGGTAAAATTAGCTAAATTATACTGAACTGCAATGTTAAAGTATTCAAATTCATCAATTTTTAAAAATTTGTAACCAGGCTTCATTTCCAAGCTTAAAACGCGCTATGAACATGCTGGTATACAGTAATATATTTTAAATGAATTTTTTTACTGGTTTTGTCATATTTAGGTAGAATTAGCTAAATTATACTGAACTACAATGTTAAAGTATTCAAATTCATCAATTTTTAAAAATTTGTAACCAGGCTGTATTTCCAAGCTTAAAACGCGCTATGAACATGCTGGTATACAGTAATATATTTTTAATAAATTTTTTTCACTGATTTTGTCATATTTCGGTAGAATTAGCTAAATTATACTGAACTGCAATGTTAAAGTATTCAAATTCATCAATTTTTAGGAATGTGTAATTTGGCTGTATTTCCAAGCTTAAAAACCGCTAAGACCATGCTGGTGTACAGTACTATATTTTGAATGAATTTTTTTACTGGTTTTGTCATATTTAGGTAAAATTAGCTAAATTATACTGAACTGCAATGTTAAAGTATTTAAATTCATCAATTTTTAAAAATTTGTAACCAGGCTTCATTTCCAAGCTTAAAACGCGCTATGAACATGCTGGTATACAGTAATATATTTTTAATGAATTTTTTCACTGATTTGGTCATATTTCGATAGAATTAGCTAAATTATACTGAACTGCAATGTTAAAGTATTCAAATTCATCAATTTTTAGGAGTGTGTAATTTGGCTGTATTTCCAAGCTTAAAACCCGCTAAGAACATGCTGGTGTACAGTACTATATTTTGAATGAATTTTTTTACTGGTTTTGTCATATTTAGGTAAAATTAGCTAAATTATACTGAACTGCAATGTTAAAGTATTTAAATTCATCAATTTTTAAAAATTTGTAACCAGGCTTCATTTCCAAGCTTAAAACGCGCTATGAACATGCTGGTATACAGTAATATATTTTTAATGAATTTTTTCACTGATTTTGTCATATTTCGGTAGAATTAGCTAAATTATACTGAACTGCAATGTTAAAGTATTTAAATTCATCAATTTTTATGAATTTGTCACCTGGCTGTATTTCCAAGCTTAAAACAAGCTATGAACATGCTGGTATACAGTAATATATTTTTAATGAATTTTTTCACTGATTTTGTCATATTTCGATAGAATTAGCTAAATTATACTGAACTGCAATGTTAAAGTATTCAAATTCATCAATTTTTAGGAATGTGTAATTTGGCTGTATTTCCAAGCTTAAACCTGCTAAGAACATGCTGGTGTACAGTACTATATTTTGAATGAATTTTTTTACTGGTTTTGTTGATACTTTAACATTGCAGTTCAGTATAATTTAGCTAATTCTACCGAAATATGACAAAATCAGTGAAAAAATTCATTAAACATATATTACTGTATACCAGCATGTTCATAGCGCGTTTTAAGCTTGGAAATACAGCCAGGTTACAAATTTTTAAAAATTGATGAATTTGAATACTTTAACATTGCAGTTCAGTATAATTTAGCTAATTCTACCGAAATATGACAAAATCAGTGAAAAAATTCATTAAAAATATATTACTGTATACCAGCATGGTCTTAGCGCGTTTTAAGCTTGGAAATACAGCCTGGTTACAAATTTTTAAAAATTGATGAATTTGAATACTTTAACATTGCAGTTCAGTATAATTTAGCTAATTCTACCGAAATATGACAAAATCAGTGAAAAAATTCATTAAAAATATATTACTGTATACCAGCATGTTCATAGCGCGTTTTAAGCTTGGAAATACAGCCTGGTTACAAATTTTTAAAAATTGATGAATTTGAATACTTTAACATTGCAGTTCAGTATAATTTAGCTAATTTTACCTAAATATGACAAAACCAGTAAAAAAATTCATTCAAAATATAGTACTGTACACCAGCATGTTCTTAGCGGGTTTTAAGCTTGGAAATACAGCCAAATTACACATTCTTAAAAATTGATGAATTTGAATACTTTAACATTGCAGTTCAGTATAATTTAGCTAATTCTACCGAAATATGACAAAATCAGTGAAAAAATTCATTAAAAATATATTACTGTATACCAGCATGTTCATAGCGCGTTTTAAGCTTGGAAATGAAGCCTGGTTACAAATTTTTAAAAATTGATGAATTTGAATACTTTAACATTGCAGTTCAGTATAATTTAGCTAATTCTACCGAAATATGACAAAATCAGTGAAAAAATCCATTAAAAATATATTACTGTATACCAGCATGTTCATAGCGCGTTTTAAGCTTGGAAATGAAGCCTGGTTACAAATTTTTAAAAATTGATGAATTTGAATACTTTAACATTGCAGTTCAGTATAATTTAGCTAATTTTACCTAAATATGACAAAACCAGTAAAAAAATTCATTCAAAATATAGTACTGTACACCAGCATGTTCTTAGCGGGTTTTAAGCTTGGAAATACAGCCAAATTACACATTCCTAAAAATTGATGAATTTGAATACTTTAACATTGCAGTTCAGTATAATTTAGCTAATTCTACCGAAATATGACAAAATCAGTGAAAAAATTCATTAAAAATATATTACTGTATACCAGCATGTTCATAGCGCGTTTTAAGCTTGGAAATACAGCCTGGTTACAAATTTTTAAAAATTGATGAATTTGAATACTTTAACATTGCAGTTCAGTATAATTTAGCTAATTTTACCTAAATATGACAAAACCAGTAAAAAAATTCATTCAAAATATAGTACTGTACACCAGCATGTTCTTAGCGGGTTTTAAGCTTGGAAATACAGCCAAATTACACATTCCTAAAAATTGATGAATTTGAATACTTTAACATTGCAGTTCAGTATAATTTAGCTAATTTTACCGAAATATGACAAAATCAGTGAAAAAATTCATTAAAAATATATTACTGTATACCAGCATGTTCATAGCGCGTTTTAAGCTTGGAAATACAGCCTGGTTACAAATTTTTAAAAATTGATGAATTTGAATACTTTAACATTGCAGTTCAGTATAATTTAGCTAATTCTACCTAAATATGACAAAATCAGTAAAAAAATTCATTAAAAATATATTACTGTATACCAGCATGTTCATAGCGCGTTTTAAGCTTGGAAATACAGCCTGGTTACAAATTTTTAAAAATTGATGAATTTGAATACTTTAACATTGCAGTTCAGTATAATTTAGCTAATTCTACCGAAATATGACAAAATCAGTGAAAAAATTCATTAAAAATATATTACTGTATACCAGCATGTTCATAGCGCGTTTTAAGCTTGGAAATACAGCCAGGTGACAAATTCATAAAAATTGATGAATTTAAATACTTTAACATTGCAGTTCAGTATAATTTAGCTAATTCTACCGAAATATGACAAAATCAGTGAAAAAATTCATTAAAAATATATTACTGTATACCAGCATGTTCATAGCGCGTTTTAAGCTTGGAAATACAGCCAAATTACAAATTTTTAAAAATTGATGAATTTGAATACTTTAACATTGCAGTTCAGTATAATTTAGCTAATTTTACCTAAATATGACAAAATCAGTGAAAAAATTCATTAAAAATATATTACTGTATACCAGCATGTTCATAGCGGGTTTTAAGCTTGGAAATACAGCCAAATTACACATTCCTAAAAATTGATGAATTTGAATACTTTAACATTGCAGTTCAGTATAATTTAGCTAATTCTACCGAAATATGACAAAATCAGTGAAAAAATTCATTAAAAATATATTACTGTATACCAGCATGTTCATAGCGCGTTTTAAGCTTGGAAATACAGCCTGGTTACAAATTTTTAAAAATTGATGAATTTGAATACTTTAACATTGCAGTTCAGTATAATTTAGCTAATTCTACCGAAATATGACAAAATCAGTGAAAAAATTCATTAAAAATATATTACTGTATACCAGCATGTTCATAGCGCGTTTTAAGCTTGGAAATGAAGCCTAGTTACAAATTTTTAAAAATTGATGAATTTAAATACTTTAACATTGCAGTTCAGTATAATTTAGCTAATTTTACCTAAATATGACAAAACCAGTAAAAAAATTCATTCAAAATATAGTACTGTACACCAGCATATTCTTAGCGGGTTTTAAGCTTGGAAATACAGCCAAATTACACATTCCTAAAAATTGATGAATTTGAATACTTTAACATTGCAGTTCAGTATAATTTAGCTAATTCTATCGAAATATGACAAAATCAGTGAAAAAATTCATTAAAAATATATTACTGTATACCAGCATGTTCATAGCGCGTTTTAAGCTTGGAAATGAAGCCTGGTTACAAATTTTTAAAAATTGATGAATTTGAATACTTTAACATTGCAGTTCAGTATAATTTAGCTAATTCTACCGAAATATGACAAAATCAGTGAAAAAATTCATTAAAAATATATTACTGTATACCAGCATGTTCATAGCGCGTTTTAAAGCTTGGAAATGAAGCCTGGTTACAAATTTTTAAAAATTGATGAATTTGAAAACTTTAACATTGCAGTTCAGTATAATTTAGCTAATTTTACCTAAATATGACAAAACCAGTAAAAAAATTCATTCAAAATATATAATAGTACACCAGCATGTTCTAGCGGTTTTAAGCTTGGAAGACAGCAAATTACACTTCCTAAAAATTGATGAATTTGAATGACTTTAACATTGCAGTTCAGTATAATTTAGCTAATTCAACGAAATTATGCAAATCCATGAAAAAATTCATTAAAAATATATTACTGTATACCAGCATGTTCAGAAAAAATTCATTCAAAAATAGTACTGACACCAGCATGTTCATAGCGCGTTTTAAGCTTGGAAATGAAGCCTGGTTACAAATTTTTAAAAATTGATGAATTTGAATACTTTAACATTGCAGTTCAGTATAATTTAGCTAATTCTACCGAAATATGACAAAATCAGTGAAAAAATTCATTAAAAATATATTACTGTATACCAGCATGTTCATAGCGCGTTTTAAGCTTGGAAATGAAGCCTGGTTACAAATTTTTAAAAATTGATGAATTTGAATACTTTAACATTGCAGTTCAGTATAATTTAGCTAATTCTACCGAAATATGACAAAATCAGTGAAAAAATTCATTAAAAATATATTACTGTATACCAGCATGTTCATAGCGCGTTTTAAGCTTGGAAATGAAGCCTGGTTACAAATTTTTAAAAATTGATGAATTTGAATACTTTAACATTGCAGTTCAGTATAATTTAGCTAATTTTACCTAAATATGACAAAACCAGTAAAAAAATTCATTCAAAATATAGTACTGTACACCAGCATGGTCTTAGCGGGTTTTAAGCTTGGAAATACAGCCAAATTACACATTCTTAAAAATTGATGAATTTGAATACTTTAACATTGCAGTTCAGTATAATTTAGCTAATTCTATCGAAATATGACCAAATCAGTGAAAAAATTCATTAAAAATATATTACTGTATACCAGCATGTTCATAGCGCGTTTTAAGCTTGGAAATGAAGCCTGGTTACAAATTTTTAAAAATTGATGAATTTGAATACTTTAACATTGCAGTTCAGTATAATTTAGCTAATTTTACCTAAATATGACAAAACCAGTAAAAAAATTCATTCAAAATATAGTACTGTACACCAGCATGTTCTTAGCGGGTTTTAAGCTTGGAAATACAGCCAAATTACACATTCCTAAAAATTGATGAATTTGAATACTTTAACATTGCAGTTCAGTATAATTTAGCTAATTCTACCGAAATATGACAAAATCAGTTAAAAAATTCATTAAAAATATATTACTGTATACCAGCATGTTCATATAGCGTTTTAAGCTTGGAAATGCAGCCTGAAGTCACATTTTCTAAAAATTGATGAATTTGAAACTTTACATTGCAGTTCAGTATAATTTAGCTAATTTAACTAATATGACAAAACCAAGAAATTCATTAAAATATATTCGTACACCAGCATGTTCATAGCGCGTTTTAAGCTTGGAAATACAGCCAGGTGCTATTTAACATTGCAGTTCAGTATAATTTAGCTAATTCTACCGAAATATGACAAAATCAGTGAAAAAATTCATTAAAAATATATTACTGTATACCAGCATGTTCATAGCGCGTTTTAAGCTTGGAAATGAAGCCTGGTTACAAATTTTTAAAAATTGATGAATTTGAATACTTTAACATTGCAGTTCAGTATAATTTAGCTAATTCTACCGAAATATGACAAAATCAGTGAAAAAAATTCATTAAAAATATATTACTGTATACCAGCATGTTCATAGCGCGTTTTAAGCTTGGAAATGAAGCCTGGTTACAAATTTTTAAAAATTGATGAATTTGAATACTTTAACATTGCAGTTCAGTATAATTTAGCTAATTCTACCGAAATATGACAAAATCAGTGAAAAAATTCATTAAAAATATATTACTGTATACCAGCATGTTCATAGCGCGTTTTAAGCTTGGAAATGAAGCCTGGTTACAAATTTTTAAAAATTGATGAATTTGAATACTTTAACATTGCAGTTCAGTATAATTTAGCTAATTTTACCTAAATATGACAAAACCAGTAAAAAAATTCATTCAAAATATAGTACTGTACACCAGCATAGTCTTAGCGGGTTTTAAGCTTGGAAATACAGCCAAATTACACATTCCTAAAAATTGATGAATTTGAATACTTTAACATTGCAGTTCAGTATAATTTAGCTAATTCTATCGAAATTTGACCAAATCAGTGAAAAAATTCATTAAAAATATATTACTGTATACCAGCATGTTCATAGCGCGTTTTAAGCTTGGAAATGAAGCCTGGTTACAAATTTTTAAAAATTGATGAATTTGAATACTTTAACATTGCAGTTCAGTATAATTTAGCTAATTTTACCTAAATATGACAAAACCAGTAAAAAAATTCATTCAAAATATAGTACTGTACACCAGCATGGTCTTAGCGGGTTTTAAGCTTGGAAATACAGCCAAATTACACATTCCTAAAAATTGATGAATTTGAATACTTTAACATTGCAGTTCAGTATAATTTAGCTAATTTTACCGAAATATGACAAAATCAGTGAAAAAATTTATTAAAAATATATTACGGTTTACCACCATGTTCATAGCGCGTTTTAAGCTTGGAAATACAGCCTGGTTACAAATTTTTAAAAATTGATGAATTTGAATACTTTAACATTGTAGTTCAGTATAATTTAGCTAATTCTACCTAAATATGACAAAACCAGTAAAAAAATTCATTTAAAATATAGTATTGTACACCAGCATATTCAAAGCTTGTTTTAAGCTTGGAAATACAGCCAGGTGACAAATTAATAAAAATTGATGAATTTGAATACTTTAACATTGCAGTTCAGTATAATTTAGCTAATTCTATCGAAATTTGACCAAATCAGTGAAAAAATTCATTAAAAATATATTACTGTATACCAGCATGTTCATAGCGCGTTTTAAGCTTGGAAATGAAGCCTGGTTACAAATTTTTAAAAATTGATGAATTTGAATACTTTAACATTGCAGTTCAGTATAATTTAGCTAATTCTACCGAAATATGACAAAATCAGTGAAAAAATTCATTAAAAATATATTACTGTATACCAGCATGTTCATAGCGCGTTTTAAGCTTGGAAATGAAGCCTGGTTACAAATTTTTAAAAATTGATGAATTTGAATACTTTAACATTGCAGTTCAGTATAATTTAGCTAATTCTACCTAAATATGACAAAATCAGTAAAAAAATTCATTAAAAATATATTACTGTATACCAGCATGTTCATAGCGCGTTTTAAGCTTGGAAATGCAGCCAGGTTACAAATTTTTAAAAATTGATGAATTTGAATACTTTAACATTGCAGTTCAGTATAATTTAGCTAATTT